>NEWO01000199.1:392284-440369 GCA_003013225.1 Phalaenopsis aphrodite
CAACCAAGATAAAATTCACCGCCACAATATTCAAAATATAAAACAACTCAAAATTTAATCACAAACATCATACAAAACCACAACTTCAACTAAATTAAGATGTCTCTGTAAGATGATCGGGAATCCCTTGGAGGAGGTAACCTATGGATGCTAACAAGACTTCCCACGGTTTAAATGAATATATGGAACTCATTAAGTTGGGTTTGATAAATTCTTTTGGACTAAGTGAATCTAATAGAAAATAGTGATGCCGGAACGAGGGAACCGTAGGATCCTAACCGGTGTCGGTCTAATCAACTTTAATATGCCCTCATAAAATTTAAAGAACTTCTACCATAGGGCCACCTGATTTGATATTATAACTTGACACAATAGATAATTCAAACTCATCGTGGCAGGAGCTTGGAGCTAGCATGGTGGGTAGCACGGCCATCTTCAACAGCAAAAACTGTCTTCCTCAGCTAAATCAATCTTCCTTCCTTAGACTAAAACAACAAAGCCATAGGACTTCGAGGTTGCTTGCTTGAGAACCATAAATCCTCACCTTATCTTTAGGACTTTGCATAGCCCTGCTATACAACATAAGCCCTAACTCGTCTTAGGATTCCGAGGTTGTCGTTTGTCACGACCTAAATCCTCACATCTTCTAGGCTATTTGTGTGATCATTTCACACAAATGTAAGCCCTAAAATAATAAAATTGGCAGGATGAAACACGTAAATATTTCTCCTCAAAACTGAAGCGAAACATTAGGATAGCTTGGGAAGTCACCGAGGTTCTCCTCTGGATCCAGGACATCCCCTAGTTCTTTCTTCCTTTGGATTCTACAATAAAATGTTCCAAATTTGAACTAATCCCCTTTCACACCTCTAAGTTTTATTTCGTTGAAGAGTCCTACCCTTCGAAATTCCTTGCAGATGATATTTCTTGATTTTTATCGAGAGTCTTCTTAAGTGACTTTAGTCCTTTAAGATGTAATTAACTATAGGGTCTTGCCCTTATAGGAAGCATGTCTGAACCCAGCTTAATATAAACCCTATTTAATCCTTTATATTAAATAGGGGAACTTGTCGGCAAATATAAAGGTTTCGCAGACCAAACGGACGTCATACTTCCCTTAGTTTATTTTGATCGAGCCTCATCCTCAAGTCTTGTGTTTATCCTTTGGGATAGGTACATGATTCGAGGTATAGTGCTCTTTCATTTTAAACTATGAAAAATATGGGGTCAGTTTGATTTCATACTTCAACGTCCTTTCAAAGCGGGTGAAGGGATTTCGATTCCGACAGCTTCTTACGGGCAACCCCACAAATCAACCCAAAATAATCGCCGACATGCACCAATCTCTCGAATTATGCAGTGCTTAAGCATGGGGTCTTGGCGCTTAGGCGCTAGTGCATAAATTTTAATTTTTTTGATTTAAGTGAAATGCACTCCGAGCCTAAGTCAACCAACCCTACAAAGTCTCATAACTCTTTAATAACTATTTTATTCCCTTTCAACTCTCCTCTTTCGCAAGATTCACCAATCTTAACTAATTCAATTCAACACTAAAAAATACAAAATTTCACATAAACAAACACTTATGTTCATTCATGAATGATTAAAAACATTTTCAATACATAAATTCTCAAACCAAATAGTCTTGGATGAGAAAATTCCTAAATACAAACTCTAACAATCATCACATTAATAACATGCTAAACACACTTAAAATTTAACAAACAAACACTAAACACATAAACACTAAATCACGAACATAATTCCCATCTCCATTTGGTGGAACAAATCCTGGCATATCATTAGTCTCTCCTTCAACATTTAGAATGAAAATTTGAAAGAACGGACAATGGTTAATAACTTTTGTTGAATCTTCTTCAATCTATTTGTTCTTCAAATACATAGCCTTGTCTGCTTCTTCTATAAAATTGATATGGCTAAATTATATCTTAAGTTTCCATCCCATATGATCCAGATGTGCGTTAACTTTCATCACTTTTGCTTCAATTGAAGCCACGTCAGCCTTAATTTTAGTGATTTTCTCCATTATTCATTCAATATTAACAGTGAGGAAACAGTTGTATATCTCTTGCGCACTCTGATTAACAATATTAATCCTCATTACTTCCTCCATCTTCTTTAAATCACTCTTCCAAGATGACGTTTTTCCAAAGCTCTCACTTTCTCACTTGGATTTAGGGTTAAACGGAAGTGTGGTGAGACTTCTTCTCAAACCCTTCTATTTATAGGCTCTAAGCCCCCCTATAACTCCTAGGCATGTCCTAGAACTATTCTCCCACGTTAAAGCCAACCAAGTCACGGTAAAAACTCCTAGAAACTAAAATTTGCAGATGTTTTCTAACTATCGCGCTTAAGCGCTAGATATTAGCGCTTAGGTGTCAGTGCTAAATTTAGTACATGTCAAATTAACATCCAAATACACATTCTAACATGTCTAAGTCATCTTTTAAGGTCTTAGAATAATCACTAAATCATTATATATCCAAAATACAGCCAAAATTTTCTAAATTAAACACAACATCATAACATTCAAAAAAACACATATATAACTATGGGTTGCCTCCTACAGAGCGCTTGAATTAACATCGACAACCCAACGTAACCAATTCTTATTCTGGTTGACCTAACATCATAATATTATTTAATTTAAGTTCATCACCTATGAAATAGGATTTCAACCTGTGGCCATTCTCTTTGAATATTCTATCAATTTTAGGATCTTTGATATCCACAGCTCGATAGTGATAAACTTTCATCACAACAAATGGGCCCATCCACCTGGACCTAAGTTTGCATGGAAATAATATTAATCTTGCATTATAAACCAGAACTTGTTACCTTGGCTCAAAATTTTTAGTAAGAATCATCAAATCATGCCACATCTTCAACTTTTCTTCGTATATCTTAGCACTTTCATAAGATTCAGTCCTTATCTCTTCAAGCTCATTCAATTGTAATAACCTTTTCTCACCAGCATCCTTTAAATTGTAATTAAATTCCTTAATAGCCCAATGTGCTTTATGCTTGAGTTCAACTGGTAAGTGACACACTTTCCTAAATATTAGCGTGTATGGGGACATTCTCATAGAAGTTCTGTATGCAGTCCTATAAGCCCACAAAGCATAGTGAAGTTTGACTAACCAATCCATATTGGTTGTAATATATTTTTCCAATATTCTTTATTTTCATGATTGGATAATTCATCTAAACCACTTATCTGAGGATAATAAGCAGTAGCAATTTGATGTTTAATATGATATTTCTTTAATAATTTCTCCATCCTTAAGTTTATGAAATGACTCCCCCCTTCACATATGATCATTCTCGACATCTCAAATCTATAAAATATATTCATTTTAAAAAACTTTGCAACACTTTGAGCAAAGTTCCATGATATTTATTTGGAGGTAAAGCAACAACTTCTATCCATTGGGATACATTGCTACTGCTAACAATATATATAAATCCCTGAAAGATGATATAAATGGTTCCATGAAATCTAATCCCCAAACATCAAATATCTCAATTTCTTACACAAAATTGAGGGCATTTCATTCCTCTTAGAAATATTTCCTACACATTCACATCAATCACAAGTTTTGATATAAGCGTTAACATCTCTAAAGATTGTAGGTAAAAAAATCTAGATTGTAAAATATTATATGCTATTTTATCAACACCAAATTGTCCCCTAAAATTAGAATTATAACATTTTTGAATAATTTCATAAGTTTCTTCTAAAGGCACACATCTTCAAATAAATAGATCCTTTCCTTGTTTATATAAAAATGTGTCATCTCAAAATTAAGTCTTAGCTTCAGATAAAAAGTTTCTCTTCTATTGGTATGTCATTCCATATGGTATAATATCACTAACAATGAAATTCACAATTTCGACATACCATGGAACACGATACTCATTAATGTTGAGCAATTCCTCATTTGAAAAATGTTCGTTAATCTCTTTTTCAAAACTGAGTGGTCTTTCAAATTCAAGCCTCGATTGATGTTCAGTAATTTGATTCTCAGCTCCTTTCCTATTTACTATCTCAAAGTCAAATTCCTGCAAAAGAAGAACACTTCTTATTAGTCTCAGTTTTCCATCCTTCTTTTTCATTAAATGCTTAATAGGATAATGATATGTATGCACTATACATTTAGTTCCAATTAACTATGATCTAAATTTATCAAAAGCATAAACTACTACTAATAACTCTTTCTCAGTTGTGGTATAATTAATTTGAGCTTCACTAAGAGTTCTACTAGCATACTAGATAACCTTGAAAATCTTATCATGTCTTTGTCCTAAAATAGTCCCAATACAATAATTACTACAAACACACATTAATTCAAAAGGTTTTTCCGAATCTAGTGAAACAATAATTAGTGCAGTGAATAATTTTTATTTTAATAATTCAAAATCTTTTACACACTCTTTACTAAAATTAAAAAATACATCTTTTTTAATTAAATGGCATAGAGGCTTAGCAATTTTTGAAAAGTCTTTAATATACCGCCTGTACAATCCAACATCTTCTAAACAACTCTTAATTTCCTTTACACTTGTTGGGTACGGTAAATTAGCGTTCACTTAAATTTTTTGCAAGGTTTACTTCCATACAATTTTCTGAAATTCGATGTCCCAAAACTATTCCTCTTTCTATTATAAATTAACATTTTCTCATCTAAGGACTAAATTTTTTTCTTCACAAAGCTTAAGAACTTTTGATCAATGTTTCAAACATAATTCAATTGAAGTTCCAAAAATTGAAAACTTTAATCCCTTTTTTAATTAAATGACAAAAAATAGTCATCATACAACTCTGAAATGAAGCAGGTGCATTACATAAACCAAAGGGCATTCTTCTAAAAGCAAATGTACCAAAGTACTGGTAAAAGTTATTTTCTCTTGATCCTCAGAAGTTATTTGTATTTGGTGATAACCAATATATCCATCTAAATAATAATAATAATATTTATGCTCATCTAGTCTATCTAGCATTCGATCTAGAAAGGGTAGTTAAAATTGTTCTTTCCTAATGGCAAGATTTATTTTTCTATAATCAATGCATAGTTTCTATCCTCTGACTTATCTTGTTGGTATTAACTTGTTATGTTTATTTAAAGTAATGGTGAATCCAACTTTCTTAGGAATGTAGTGAATCAGACTAATCCAGGCACTATCTGAAATAGGGTGAATAATTTCATCATCTAACCACTTTAAAATATCTTTCTTAACAACTTCTTTCATAATAGGATTCAATCTCCTTTGAGGATCAGCTCTGGGTTTGCAGTTCTCTTCCAGATGAATTCTATGCATACAAATTGAAGGAATGATTCCTTTTATATCAGCACTTGTCCATCCAAAGGCTCCCTTTTAACTCCTCAAAGTTTTCATTGAACTCTCTTCTTCTTCTATAGTTAGTCTTAAAGAAGTTATAACAGGTAATATTGAGGAATCACATAAAATGGCATACTTCAAATGTTCAGGAAGTAACTTCAACTCAAGCATAGGAGGTTTTTTAATTGATGGGCAAAAATATTTATCTTTTTTTGTTGTCTCCAAAACTTCAAAACTTTCTCAAACATAATTTAAATCTTCCTTCTATAAATCTTTATATCGATATAATTCCTCTTCTTGCTCATGTTCAAACTCTTTCATTTTATTTTTCTCTTCATAAGTTATTTTGAAGTGGCACTCACTTAAATATCTTAACACATCAATTCTATAACATTTAAGATCTTTACCTTTTGCACGGTACTTCATTAATTAGGAAATATTTAAAGTAATTATTTCATCATTGACGTGCATAGTTAATTCTCCTTTCTGCACATCTATCATTACTCTTCATGTGGCTAGGAAAGGTCTCCCAAAATGATAGGTATCTCCTTATCTTCCTCCATATATTGCACAATGAAATCAACAGGAAAGAAAAATTGATCTACATTCATTAGGCATCTTCTATAACTCCTTTAGGATAGGTTATTGAATGATCTGCTGACTACAGAGTTACAGTAGTAGAGGATATTTCTTCTAATCCCAATCTTTTAGATATTGATAATGGCATAAGGTTGATGCTTTCACCTAAATCACATAAAGATTTTCCCTAAAATCTGTCTCCTATTGCAAATAGAATTGTGACGCTTCCAGGATCTTTAAGCTTGTAAGGAAGCTTTTTCTGAATTATAGCACTGCACTCCTCAGTAAGTGCAACAGTCTCATTATCTTTAAACTTTCTTTTCCTATTAGAATATCCTTCATCAACAGGAAAGAAAAATTGATCTACATTCATTAGGCATCTTCTATAACTCCTTTAGGATAGGTTATTGAATGATCTGCTGACTACAGAGTTACNTAAAATCTGTCTCCTATTGCAAATAGAATTGTGACGCTTCCAGGATCTTTAAGCTTGTAAGGAAGCTTTTTCTGAATTATAGCACTGCACTCCTCAGTAAGTGCAACAGTCTCATTATCTTTAAACTTTCTTTTCCTATTAGAATATCCTTCATAAACATCACATAGAATGGCATTTGTTCTAAGGCTTCAGCAAATAAAACATTAATTGTAAGCTTCGTAAAAATTTCCAAAAATTTTGAAAATTGTTTATCTAATTTTTATTATCGAAGCCTATGAGAAAATGTAGGTGGTGGTATTTCTAAAACAACTTTAAGTGGTGAAATAGGTCTCTCTAAACCTTTCAAAGCATCCTCTTTTGTTTTTCAATCTCTTCTCTCTCTACTTCAGTCTCTTTTTAAACTCTACCTTCCAATTGTCTTCCACTTCTAAGTTGAACGGCTTTTACTTGCTCTTTATTATGGTCTTTTAGATTTACTTATGTATTACTAGGATGTGTTCCTTGGGATCTATTACTTAATGAATTTGTTATTTACCCCAATGATTCTCAATATTTCTATTTGTGGCTCCTTGACTTAGTAACTAATTTCTTATTTATAACACCAATTTTTCTATAGACAACTTCTTCTCCTTAAATTATTGAATACTGTTAAAACCTAGAGGATAAGTAGGTCTATAATTACTATTCCCTTGGTTGTCCCAGTTTCATAATGGTTTTACTTGGTTGTTTCCCCATTGCTGATTATTACCACCCGAAGTATTATTCCAATTAAAGTTGGGTTGGTTTGTCCAACCTTGTTAATAAAATTTTGAATATGGGTTATTCTACTTATTATTTATGGCATTCAAAGTTTCTAATGATTCTTGAGAATCTACTATTTAACTTAATGAATTCTCTTCAATCATGAAAATTAGTTGACAAAAACTCATTCCAAATTGGTCAACTTTCTTGAAATCATTCTCATGCTTCATAAATAGATTCCATTTCAAACTGACAAAAAGATGTAATAACTTTTCTAACCCTTGTAGCTTTTGATGTGGAAAATATTTAGCAAGGAATTTCTGTGCTAAATCACCTCAAGTTCTGATAGATCCAGGTGATAACAAATGTAACCATATCTGAGCCTTTTACCTCAGTGAGAAATGAAATAATCTAAGTTTTATAACACATTTGATATGCCATCATACTTAAATGTAGCCCATTATTCTAGAAAATTAGCAAGATGTAAATTTGAATCTTCAGTTGGTGCTCCCCTAAACTGATTATTTGATACCATTTGGATAATAATAGGTTTAAGCTAAAATGAATTAGCCACTACAACGAGTTTTTGAATGCTACAATGAAGCTCATCCACCGTAGGGTTTGCATAATCACTTAAAGGTCTAAACTTTTCAACGTTTTGATTATTTTGATTTGTCATTTCTTGAAATTTTTCAGGAAATTTTTAAAATTTTCTAATAGTTCTTTCTAATTCAGAATCATAAGGCACAAGTCCTGTGGAACCTGAACTACACATAAATTACTATAAAACACATAAAAAGATATAATAAAATAAAAACATGCAAATAAGAACTTAATATAAAAACAAAACAACAATATTCCTCTTCGAAAATTTTTGTAATGTTTCCCCGGCAAAGACGCCAAAAACTTCATCCCGATTTTCTATATATATGTAAAATACGATGTATGCGATTATATGCTTAATTTCCTTAAAAGTGATTCTTATTTTGCAATAAAGCCAAAAACTTGATCCAAAGCGAAAGCTAGGTAAATTTTCCTCTATGAAGCAAAAAAGAATACAATTATAATATTTAAATATGAGATACTACGTAAGTATACGTATTGTTATAAAGTTATATAGGACTTTTTTATTAAGCCCCGAATATTGAACCCACAGGAAAAACTGGCAATATGCACTTTATAAAACTAGAAAGATTAAATAACAAAAATTCTACTTAGCAAAATATTCTTACTTAAACATAAGATGTTATAATAGGAATGAAAATTTGATTCTTTTTATAGTTTTTGACAATTAAATTAAAGTAAGAAACTAATTAACATAACTAAATAATTGCAAGATGTAGACACTATAAGTAAAATATCTTTTTCCTTATCATGAATTAGTAAGAAGTGCAGAAATTCTTTTTGTGGAATTATTTTAAATGTGTTGTGTCAAATTTGAGCAATAATATTCTTTACCCTTACGAGAGATTCTATAAAGAACATTGCTAATATATAGTTTGAACAGTCTTGAAGACCAGTTGGGTAGGGAAGACACTAGCTCTCACTGTAGGGTTCCCTGTTCTCCGTCCACTTGGGGGCTAACATCTCGTATCAAAACTTAAGACTATAAATCAAATTGGGGGCTTTATCCTGTCACTCTAAAGTTCTCTAATTCTACACCCATGAAAGTTTATTTCCATACTTATTTGCACTCAACCCCATGAACGACATTCTCATCCATGAATTATAATGTGCTTCTTACCATTTGTTCACTGAGACAATACCATCTTGGATCTTACATGTTCTCACAACAGGTATTAACATCTTAATTGGTCAAACTGAGAAGTAAATGAAGCACAAGGTTTCAAATCAACACAACTACTTCCAACATTGAAGTTTAATACTTTATATAACTTTTTTTTACTAGTTAATCATTTATCATTTTAAGGAAAAGATAAAAAACCTACTCAAAATTCATGGAGAAAGCATAACCACGCTTAAGTTTAAAAGTAGCATTCATGCACACAAACAATAAATCTAATTTAGAACCAAATTTAGCCACAAAGATAAACACTTATCTCAAATCCTCTCCACCAAATTTCTTGAAGTTCCTTTACTCTCTTTAATCATTAGCAATACAAACTAAAACTTAAATTAGAAAAAAAGGTGGTCGGCAGCAGTGGCGGCGGTGGCAGTTACTAAGATGAATGATGGCTATTGGATGTGGATTGGCTGGCCTCACTCCTTTAATGATCCAAGTATTCTTTAATAAAAATCCAACGGGTGCCTCCATTCAATGAATCTTCTAGAATTTGCCTCCTTTCAAAAGCTAATTGAATAAATTTTCTTGTCTATGGACTATCTCCTACATTTTTACAAAGGGTTGTTTCAAACACCTCTTCAAAAATTCATCCAAATTCTACTACCCTTTCTAGATTAAATGTTGGATAGACTAGTTGAGCATAAATACTTTTATTTTCTAGATGGATATACTGGGGATCACCAAATAAAAATAGCTTATAAGGATCAAGGGAAATCAACTTTTACCAGTCTTTATGGTACATTTGCTTTTAGAAGAATGCCCTTTAATTTATGTAATGCCCCTGCTACATTTCAAAGATGTATGATGGCTAGTTTTTGTGATTTAATTGAGAAAGGAATTGAAGTCTTATGGATGATTTTTCAGTGTTTGGAAATTCATTTGAATCATGTTTATAACATTTATTAAAAGTTCTTAAATGCTCGAAGAAACTAATTTAGTACTTAACTGGGAAAAATGCCAATTTATGGTAGCTTGAGGAATTGTTTTAGGATTTCTGATTTCAGAAAGTGTCATGAAAGTAGATCCTGTAAAAATTCAAGTGATCGCTAATTTACCTTACCCAACAAGTGTGAGGTAAATTAGGAGTTTTTAAGGACTTTCTAGATTCTTCAGGCGGTGTATTAAAGACTTTTCAAAATTGCTAAACATTTATGCCATTTACATGAAAAAGATGTAATCTTTTATTTTGATAAGAAATTCCTAAAAGCTTTTGAACTATTGACCAAATGAAAATATGTTGAGATTTTCATACCTATTTTAAACTATTTTTGATTATATTGCACTTTAAAGAAAGATATTTTTGATGTTTTATTGCAGGAATGATGAATTAGGGTAATTGGAGCAAAAAGATGCAAAAAGGAGCGAAAAGGACCAAAATATCAAGATTTAAACTAGGGCACCGACGGTGAGCCCAACGACGCCGGTGTCGAGATTTTCCTAAGACTCTAGCAAAATATTTTAGAAGGCCCGCCGACCGCGAGATTGGTGGTTATGTCCAAAAGTGCATTAAATGTCGACGATTTTTTTAGGGATGCTTAGGCAACTGTTGGGAAAACTCTTCTACATCTTTAAAAAAGGATTTTGGTCGAAAATCAAAAGAAAAAAGAGAGGTCCTAGAGGTTAGAGAGGTTTCAGTAGTGTGTTGAGAGTTTACTTTAGAGTCTATTTGTGAGGAATTCTTTGAGAGATTCTAAGGGTGGAAGGAAAGTGAGAGATTCTTCCTCCTCGCTGCTTCAAAGAGGAATTCTGTGTGTTGTAAAGAAAGGAAGAGATTCAAAGGAACTTCAAGGAGTTTTCTTAGGGAGGAACTAGAGATAAATGTTTATTACTTTTTGTAGTTTGTTTGACTTTGCTTTTATATATGAATTCTGAGTTTTGTTGTGTCTTCCCCATGAGTTTTGAGTAATTTTCTCTATCTTTATCCTTGTCTTGAGATTTGTGAGATGGTGATTTGAATTGGTTGAGCCATGAAAATGTTGAAGAAGTTGTAATGATCTTTTCACTTTGATCTTAATTTACTTTCCATCTGGCCAATTGATTTGTTAAAATATGTTGATTTTTACAACTAAAGTGAAGATTACATCCAAGATTCAAGGAGATCAAAGCCCTTGGAAGTTGGGTGAAAGTAAATAGAGAATTAAAATTATCGGCCATAGAATTGGAGATTTTAGAGTGACAGACTAAAATCCCAAATTTGGTCCTATCATTTGGGTGCTAAAGTGTAGATGTTAGCCCTCAGGCGAGGGGAACGTGGGAGCTCCGAAGTGAGAGCTGGTATCATCCCAACCTAGCTGCATATTCAGTCAAAAAGCGTAGGATTAGTCAATATTTTTTATGCCTGGACCAAAGGGTAAAGAATATGTATGCTCCTATTTGGCACAACACAATTTGAACTGGTTCACTTTACCCATTCACTATAATTTCTTGACAAGGAGAAGGATGCTTTCATATATATTGAATATCACATTAAAAACTTTATTAAAATAATTAGTTATTTAAGAGTTATTTAAATTACATATTTATTTCAATTGTCTTTTAGTGACAAATAAGCAATTTGAATTATATTGTTGTGATTAAGTAGTGATTTTCTAAAATCTTAGTTCATAGTTCTAATATTACTACCTGTGAGATTGATATCTAGGACTCCATTAGAGCCTTATATTACTTGAGCGATACGTATACTTGCGTTGATAAGTGTGACTTTACCATTATTGAATATTACATATATACATCTTTATTGAATCTATAACCGTTGTTAAGTTTTGGTGATATTGCTGAGGAATTAAATCTTCTAGCATCAATTAAATACTTGTATTTTTAAGAATATATAAAGTTGCTGTCAAGTTTTTGGTGTCGTTGCCGGGGAATTAAATCTTCTAGCAGCAGTATTAAATACTTGCATTTTTAAGCATATATAAAGTTGATTTAAGCTATTAGAAGAAAAATTAGTCCTGCATTAATTATTGTTTCACTAGATTCGAAAAAACCTTTTGAACTAATGTGTGATACAAGTGATTATGTTATTGGAGCTATTTCTGGACAAAAGCATGATAAGATTTTCAAAGTAATCTACTATGCTAATAAAACTCTTAATGAAGCTCATTAATTATACCACAACTGAGAAAGTTTTATTAACAGTAGTATAGGCTTTCCATAAATTCAGATCATACTTAATTAGAACTAAATGTATTGTGAATACTGATCATTCTATTTTTAAGTATTTAATGAATAAGAAGGATACAAAACTAAGACATATAAGATGGATTCTTCTCTTACAAGAATTTTACTTTAAGATTGTAGATTGGAAGAGAGATGAGAATCAAGTTGTTGATCATCTATCCAAGTTTGAATTAGAAAAACTACTCTGTTTTGAAAAAGAAATTAATGAACATTTTCCTGATGAAGAATTGTTTAGTGTTAATGAGAGGCATGTTCTATGGTATGCTGACATTATGAACTTCATTGCTAGTGATATTATACCATATGAAATGACATGCCAACAAAAGAGGAAATTTTTATCTAAAACTAAGACTTATTTTTGAGATAACCATTTTTTATATAAACAAGAAAAGGATCTTATTATTCGATGATGTGTGCCTTTAGAAGAAACATATGAAATTATCAAAAGATGTTATAATTCTGATATTGGGGGACATTTTGGTTTTGATAAAACAACATACAAAATTTTGCAATCTGAATTATTGGCCTAGAATCTTTAGAGATGTTAGTTCTTATATCAAAACATATGATTGATGTCAAAGAGTAGGTAATATTTCTAGGAGAAATGAGATGCCCCTCAATTATGTATTGAAAGGTGAGATATTTGATGTTGGGGGATTAGATTTCATGGGATCATTTACACCATCTTTCATAAATTTGTATATATTGTTAATAGTAGATTATGTATCCAAATGGATAGAAGCTTTTGCTTTACCTTGATGTGATGCTCAAAATGTTGCAATGTTTTTAATAATTAAAATATTTTGTAGATTTTGGATGCCGAGAGTGATCATAACTGATGGGGGAAGCTATTTCAGAAATGCAATGATGGAGAAATTATTAAAGAAATATGATATCAACCATAGAATTGCTACTTCTTATCATTCTTAGACAAGTGATTTGTTTGAATTATCCAATTGTGAAATTAAAAAAGTATTAGAAAATCTATAAATTTAACCAAAATGGATTGGTCAAATAAACTTAACTATGTTTTATGGGCTTATAGGTTTCCATATAGAACTCCTATAGGAATGTCCCCATACAGACTAATATTTAGGAAAGCTTGTCACTTACCAGTTGAACTATGAGCATGAAGCATATTGGGCTATTAAGGAATTTAACTACAATTCAAAAGATGCTGTTGGGAAAAAACTACTGCAATTAAATGAGCTTTAAGAGGTAAGAAATGAATCTTATGAGAGTGATAAGATTTATAAAGAAAAGTTGAAGATGTGGCATGATCGGAGGATTCATACAAAAAATTGTAAGCCACAGTAACAACTTTTGCTATAAAATGCAAGGTTAAGATTATTTCTAAGCAAACTTTAGTCCAGGTGGATGAGCCTATTCATGGTGATAATTTGAAAAAAAATATATGGAAGATACATAAAAAAGATAGTTTAAGCTTTTAGGAGTTGAGTTTAAAGTTTTAGAAATGAATTTGAGATTTATTGTGAATTTTATATGAAGTTTAGAAATGGCCCCAAGAATGAAGAGGGGCAAAGGAAAAGCTCATTTCGATTCAAACAAATTTGTTCAGTTCGAGAGCTCAGGATCAATACAGTGATGCACTGCAGTCAAGGAAATTGATCCCTGAGCGATGTTTCAAGAGCTCAGGTGGAGCTGTAGAGGATGTGATTGTTCGCCAATAGTGAGAGCGTTTTTATTATTTTTTTGTTGTATTTTTTTTCTTTGATTTTTAGGAGTTCTATGCAAATTTTCCCAAGACTGAAGAAGATGGAGACATGGTTAGAGGGAAACAATTTCCTTTCTCCCCAGAGGTAATAAATTTCTATCAATTTCCCCCGAGTACATTATGTTTTTATTCAAACTATAGTCTGAATGAGGGGGAGTTAGACGAGATTATTTCATCATTGAATGGTGGAAGGGGATTATGATGATTACTAACAAAATAAGAGTCAACTTCCCCACATCAAAGTTGGATGCCACAACAAAAGCATGACACTACTTTATTCTGCTCGTGTGCTACCAAAAAATCACCTCAGTGAAGTGACCTAAGATAGAGCAACCTTGAACTATTGTATTCAACAGTTCAAGTCCATCGATATTGGAGCTCTGATTTATGATGTTATCACCAGTCATGTCTTCGCTATTGCTACTACAGATTTTTGATTTGTATCCTTGATCTTTTCATTATGCAAGAAAGCAGGTGATAGTTTGATAGCTTAGAGGAGATGTTGCAGCCACTCAAGTGCATTACTAGTGTCAATGTGAAATCTTATTTAAAATTTGATCTTTGGCTGGAGAGGTAGATTTTTTAGCCATTCAGGTGCATCTACATCTCAAGCTTCTACTTCACGTGCTTAAAAATCACAAGGTCAGACTTCTGGATGTGATTCTCAGTCACAATTATTGTAGAGGATTTTGAAAAACGTCAATTATACTGCTAATAAGGTATTAAATTAAGAAAGTTTTGCAAATCATATAGATGGATATATAAGGATACATAGAGATTATGAGGAGAAATTCCACTCATCTATGGAAAACCTCAAGAGAGGTGACCAGAGTGTAGTTTTCCCTCAATATCCAAAATATTCATCATACGAGCCTGCACTGTTTGGCATAGTGACGATAGTGATGCTGATGAGGAAGAGGATGATTAGACTGAAATCTATTGTTTAGTTTTTATGTATTGTTGTGAACCTTTGGTGGTACAGTTAAATTTTACTGTTGTTTTATTTTGAGTTGTACTTGTTGAGAGTGTTTGTTTTGTTTTTGTTTTGTTTTGTTAGACACTATTATGATGTATTTATGTTCTTGTGAGTAGTTAGCTTATTTTTGTGGTAGTAATTGTGTTAACTGTGTTGTTGAGTGTATTTAGTTAGTTTGTGTTGAACTTAATCCTGAATCTTAGGAAAGTTTAGAATATTGCTAACTTTCACTTTAAAACTTCATGTTAAAAATTTTCAATTTACTACAAGGTATTTTCTTTATGTTCTAATTGTGAATGTTTGTTGGTGTGTTTTGTTTGCTTTTATGTTATCTTTCACTACATAGAAGTCGAATGAATCTCTATATGCTAAGTTAAACTAAAATTTGATCAATTTAATTTTTGCACCTATTTTTAATTTTTGTATTGTTATATTTAGGAAAAAATTTTTGCAAGCATGTAACTATCTCTAGTAAAAGAAATTGTATTTTTGAAAAATTTAGATGGACTAGACTTTTATTTTGAGTGCTTAAATTACTTTTATTAAAAAATAAGTTTCCAAACTTTTATTATATTTTTAAGTAAGAGATTTATATCAGGTCTTTGCTTAAGGAATGGAAGAGTGGAATTCAAAATCATTAGAGGACCTGAAAAAAAAGAGAAAGAAAGTTGAAAGAGGGAGGAGAAGCTTGAGGATTACTGCTTAATCAAAAATTGGTTCCACTTCAAATCTTTTTAAAGTAGAAGACTTGAGAAACTTTTTAATTTAAGGATATAATTTAGGCATAATTGTTCTTCATAAATTTTTTTTAGTGGAGAAGATAATATGCCTAAACTCTATATTTGGAGATTTTACAATATTTCTGAACTATATATGAACTCATATTTTCAAACTTCTTTACATTAAAAAATTCTAAACTCTAAGTTGGTCTCATATACTAAAGTTTTTTCTAATTTTGACTACTATATTTCTACTTCAAAATTTTAGAATATCATAAATAAATTAATTTACGTAATCTACTTATTTGGTTTTAAAGGATTAGAGTATCACTTAAGGACAAATAACATTTTAAGTTTGAAGGATTTTGATTCACCTAAAATATGTAGTTTTTATTTACGTATTTTTATATCTATTTTTGAGATATTGCACTTTAATGAAAGGTATTTGCGTGCTTTTCTTTTAGGTACAATCAAATAGATTAAATATTGTGAAAGGAGTGAAAAAGGATCTAATTTGGAGCAAAAACGAAGAAGGTGTGAAAATAAATTGCGGTGTCCAAGCGCTCAGGACTAACACTTATGTGCTAGTAAAATAGAGAGAGCCACGCTTAAGGGACAAGTACCTTGTGCTTAAGAGCCAGAAGTAGTTACTTGAAGATTCATTAAAATTTGGACAAATTTTTGAAGAGGTGTTTGAATCAACCCTTGGTGAAAATGTGAGAAATAGGTAATGGTCACAAAAATTCATTTAGTAGGCTTTCAGAAGGAGGCAACTTCTACAAGATTCATTGAATGGGGACACATTCTGAAGAGAAACTAAGAAACCTTTTGGAAAATTATAAAAGAAGACTTGAATTGAAGAGAAAAGGATACATATAGAGCCAACCACCACAAGCCTCCGCCGCCGCCCACTTTTTTTTTATTTTAAGTTTTAGTTTGTATTGTAAATGAAGGAAGACATACAAAAAAACTTCAAAACACTAGTGGAGAGGATTTGAGATAAACTTTTATCTTTGAGACTACATTTAGTTTTAATTTAGACTTCTTGTTTGTTTGCATTATTTCTACTTTCAAATTCAAGTGTAGTTGTGTTTTCTCCATGAATTGTGAGTAGTTTTATTTATCTTTTTCCTTAAAAGGATAAGTGAGTAAGTATCAAAGGGAAGTTGTCTGAAGTATATTCTTTAATGTTGGAATAAGTTGTAATTTTTTTTAAACCTTGTACTTCATTTACTTCTTAATTTAGCTAATTAAGATGTAAATGCTTGTTGTGAGAACGTGTAAGATCCGAGAGGGAATTGTCTCAGTCAATAAATTTTAAGAGTCACATTTGATTTTATGGATGAGAATGTAGTTCATGGGGTTGAGTGCAAATAAATAGGGAAATAAACTTTGAATGGGTTAAAATTAGAGGACTTTAGAGTGACAGGCTAAAGATTTTGATACAAGATGTTAACCCCCATGTGGAGGGAGAAGAGAGAACTCTAGAGTGAGTGCTAGTATCTTCCTTACCTAACCTGTCTTCAAGACTATTCAAACTGTGAATCAGGCAATGTTCTTTATAACATCTCTAGTAAGGGAAAAGAACATTATTGTTCTTACCTAAAACAACACAATTCCTATAATTGTTACTGCTTCTTGATGAGGAAAAAACATATTTTATTTATATTGCCTTCATCTTACAAATTTCTAGTTATATTAATTAGTTTCTTACTTTAATTATTATTATAAAAATTTACAAAAAAGAATTGAACTTTCATTCCTAGTATAACATCTAGAGTTTAAAGGAAAATATTTTGTTAAATAGATTTTGTTATCTAATTTCCCCTATTTTGTAAAGTTGCATATTGTTAGTTTTCCCTGTGGGTTCTATATTTGGGACTTAATCAAAATATCTTATATTACTTGATAATGATATGTATACTTGTGTAGTATCCCATATTAAAGATTATAACTATATTCTTATTTTCTTTGAAGTCAAGTTTGTGTCTAGCTTTCACTCGAGATCAAGTTTTTGGCACCGTTACAAAGTAAGAATTATAAGTAAAGATGAATTGAGAATATAATTGCATACATTGCATTTGACATATATAAAGAGAATCATGATCAAGAGTGTAGTAGGTGGCATTTTCATGTATGCCTACTTCATGTATTCAGAGTGGTTGCAAGTCTACCTTTTTGCAATGCTCTTTTCTTTCCTATAGTATTTGATGCATTAATGTAGAAATGACGAGACCATATTGTGCTCATGAATCCATGGTCAACTAAGATCATTCAATGAGGTTTCTGCATTAATGAAATGTAATTTTGCAATTATTATTGAATCACCGGCCTTCATTAAAAGTGTTATTGATCCAAGTGCCCTTTCTACTTTCTGATTAAATCCTCTTAACATGATCTTATCGGTGGCATGTTCCTATGCATCGATGTTCAAATACACTAATGTTCATAGACTCATTAAGTTTAATGATGCTCTTGAATCTACTAAGACTATATCAATCTCAAATCTACTGATGCTGACTAAAATGTAGAGAGGTCGGTAGTACCAAGCAGCAAGTCTTCATCGGTGAAGGTTACCCTATGTTATCTCTTGAAAAAACGAAATTCATCCGAGGATGTTCTAGTCAATTGAGGTAAGAAAATTTTTGGATCAAGAAGAGCCTTGATCAACACCTTTCTCATCTCTTTTGTAGCGTAGCTTGCAACCTTCTATAATGAGCTAGCACATTGTAATCCACTTTGTTTGTGCCTCTAATTCTCTCCTAGGTATGCGTCTCTTCCATCAATGGAGGTGCCTCTCCTTGAGTAGCTACTTTATTTACCTTTTGAATTGGAGCCATTCTTGGGGGTAACACTTTCCCACTTCTTAAATTTATTTAAATTTTTTCTTCCACATTCATCTCTTGACATTGTGGCTGATTCTTCAAGCATAGATTCTGGATTAGAAATGTCCAATTTGATTGTGATCGGTGTTGCTTTGCACTGGAGAAATGGTTCCTCACTCCACAAACTCTAATGTCTGGTGTTGTTCATCTTTTCTTTGCCTTTTATGGCATATTAATCAGGATTTTGTATGATTTGAGGATTATTTTAGGAATCAAAATTGTGGTTAAATTAGTTGTGGTAATTTGCATCATCACTTGGGAGAGTTAAAACATAGTTGAAATCATAACTCTAAGAATTATAAGCCAGAGGGAATAAAGATAACAAAGTCAATTTTTTGATGGTTTTCTCTCCCAAATCTAAAACAACCAATCTAACAGGGGTAACCTCTACTCTATCATTCACGATATCAATCTCTACTTCATATATGATCTCCTTCCTCTTCATCTTCTATTGCTGCTCTTATGCAATGGTTAGCACTGACTAAGCATGTCGTAGACTTTGAGTAGAGGCTTACACTAAAGCAGTCTGAATCTGCTCCAGTATTTTCTTGGAGGATCTAGTCCAAAAAGTGTTCCACTCATCTTCTCCAATATATGGATCTATCAGACTAATTGGCTCGATCGAAATCATATTTACAAAACCTCTTTTAGGTTCTCTTAAATATTCTTTGAAAATTTTTATATTTTTACTTTTAAAACTCTTTTCGATCTAATCCTTGAAGTTAAAACCACTCTCTATATTGTTTGAATGTAATGTGTGGCATGCGCAATAGTTGGGGTGGTCATTCTTGTGAACTTCTATGAGTTTCTTAGGCTCAAGTAGTTTGATCTCAAACTTCTTAATCAAATTTTGAAATATCTTTGCTACTGCTTCATCTTTAAAGGAATACACATTTTTCAATCATTTTTTTATGGATGAACGTTGTTTCTCGTCTGTTATGTATGGCATATGCTAAAATGGCTGCTGGCCGGGTTGACCGGACCATCGTGTAAGCTCGGTTTGAATCTACATCAGCTGCTTTGTCTTTTCAGCTGTTCCCAATGTTTCAAACTTCTTTTCGAATGTCTTCATAGGTCTGGGCTTTTTAGTTTTTTTTGAAGACTCCATACGTTTAACTTTCTCTTGTACGTTGTTCACATTACTAAGTAGCTTTTTAAATTACTTGATAGTATGTCCCTTAGGCAGGAAGGCTACTGGACAGTGGATACACTTGAGTGAGATCTTTATCACGTGATACTCCTATAACTAGGGTTTGAACTTTATTCTTTGGTTCCTCCAACACATAATATACTCCACCAAAGTCTCTATGAGTTTTTAACATTCCACCAAAGAATATCCTTTAGTGAGATGGTGCTGAGCTCCAGTGAATCTCTTGACAAATATGTTTTCCAATTCTGATAATCTCTTGATTGATTCATTGGGTAACTTCGCATACTAATCAAATGTGGTCCCTGAGAGAGTGCTCACAAACTGGCAAAAATATAATGCCTCAATACCCCCTGTGTTACAACAGCTTGCCTGAAAGTGTGCAACGTGCTGTCCAAGGTTTCTTGTTCCATCAAATCTTTTGAAGGTTGACCGTACAAAGCCCTTCAAATATGGTACAACATCCAATTTCTTTTGGTTGGGTCTACCCCTTGAAACCGATGTGCCACCCTTATATTGGGTTCAGGCATCCCTCACTTGCTGTTCAATCATCTGTTTAGTGTCCTTTTCCAACACCATGTTCTGAGTTGAATCTTTCTTTGGTAGCTCATCTTTACTAATGGAAGTGACTTTTTTCCTTTCATCTATATTGTGTATAATCTCAGGTTGATTTACCTCTGAAGATGCTATCTTTGGTGACTGGGGTTCACTTTAGAGTGTGATCATGACGACCATCTTCTCCTCTAATTTCTTTTCCATTTGATAGATCTGTTCATCTCTTTGACCGATGGTACTTTATAATTCATCTGTAATGTTCTCCTTGACAAAAGATGGAGCATTGTGCGCAGATGACATATCATTGGTCTCAACAACAATGATTTCCATGAATTCCTCATGCATGTAGTCTGACATGTCATAATCCTCATCATCATTCCTAGTTCTTTTGCCAGTTTTGTAATCTCAGCTCTTAGCTTTCCCAACATAAAATCAACTTCCTTCCCCTTAACTACTTTGATATCATTCAAATTTTCCTAGAAATCATCCCTTTCTGTGTTGTTGGTGCTATTTTTTTGGTTGGAGGAGTTGCCCGTAAGAAGTTGTTGGTTACCGGAATCAAAATCCAGTCACCCACTTTCGAAGGATGTTTTAATATGAAATCAAACTGACCCCATATTTTTCATACTCTAAATGAAAGAGCATTATACATCAAATCTTGTATCCATTTCAAAGGATAAACACAAGACTTAGGGATGAGGCTTGATCAAATAAATTAAGGAATATACGACATTCGTTTGGTCTGTGAAACCTTTATATTTGCTGACAAGTTCCCCTATTAATATAAAGAATTAAATAGGATTTATATTAAACTTGGTTCGAGAAACGCTTCCTATAAGGGCAAGACCATATATTTAATTACATCTTAAATGACCAAAGTCACCTAAGAAGACTCTCCATAAAAATCAAGAAATATTATCTTCAAGGAGTTTCAAAGGGTAGGAATTTTCAATGAGATGAGTCAAAGAGGTGTGAAAGGGGATTGGTTCAAATTTGGAACATTTTGTTGTAGAGTCCAAATGAGGAAGAACTAAGGGATTTCATGGATCCAGAGGAGAACCTCAGTGACTTCCCAAGCTATTCTAATGTTTGGCTTTAGTTTTGAGGAAAAATACTTAGGTGTTTAATCTTGCAAATTTTATTTGTTAGAGCTTACATTCATATGAAATAATCACACAAATAACCTGAAAGATGTGAGTTTTAGGTCATGACGGATGATAATCTTGGAATTCTAAGACGAGTTAGGGCTTATATTGTATAGTAGGGCTATACAAAGGCCTAAAGATAAGGTGAGGATTTTCGTTGCATAAGCAAGCAACCTCAAAGTCATATGGCTTTGTTGTTTATATCTAAGGAAGGAAGATTGGTTTAGCTAGGGAAGATAGGTTTTGCTGTCGTAGATGGCCGTGTTGCCTACCATGCTAGCTTCAAGCTCTTTGTCGCGACAAGTTTGAGTTTTCTAGTGTGTCAAGTTTTGATGTCAAATCAGGTGACCCTATGGTTGAAGACCTTTATATTTTACGAGGCATGTTAAAGTTGATTAAAGCGACACCAGTTAGGATCCCATGGTTCGCTCGTTTCCACACCACTATTGTCTATTGGATTCACTTAGTCCAAATGAATTTACTAAACTCAACTTAATGAGTTCCATAATTTCATTTAAGCCGTGGGAAGCCTCGTTAGCAACCGTAGGTTACCTCCTCCGAGGGATTCCTGATCATCTGATAGAGATGTCTTAATTTAGTTGAAGTTGTACTTTTGTATGATGTTTATGATTAAATTTTGAGTTGTTTTATATTTTTAATGTTCTCGAGGTGAATTTTATCTTGGTTGATTTTAGTTTTAGTTTTGGTTCTGATTATGTGGCTATCCTGATAGTTTTAGTTTTCATGCAGGGTGGCGCCTTTGTTTAGCAAGCAAATTTGTAAATATAGAAGTACAATATGAAAGTACAAGAAAGTCGATGCTGAAAACTGTAAAAGTGTACGTGGCGAGTCTTCTCGTTCTACCACCTGAAACTCAAAAGGCATGTTAAGGCGGTTTATATGAAATAGAGATGTAAAATTTTGATGACCCATCTAACCCTAGGTCATATCTTGGTGGGTCTTTAGGAGTTTAATTAAGGATGATGTTGCCAAGCAAAAAATATAAAGTTTAGTGGATCTCCGAAGTATCCAGCAGATCTAAAGAAAGAAATAGGTCCGTGCTACTCTCTCGCTGCCTAGCGGAAAATCCCGAGTTCTTTTAAACTTAGTATGTTTCTTAATAATTCATCTTATAAATACTCTTTGTGCTCAGTGAGCATTGATGTCTCAGTTATCCCTAAGAGTAAGGTAATTATCATCTCTAATTTATTTTTGTAGATTATGTGGGTGAAGACCCTTAAAGAAGCAAGTTAGAGTTATTGGAACAATTAGCCAAATTTCGGTCGTAACTGGGTTTATAGTGTTTGAAAGATGTTTTAATTTTAAATGATGTTTACTTTTCTAATCCTTATTTAAATGAAACTTGATTTAGCCCAAGTCACTACTAAGCACTCAAGACCTACTTGAGTGTCTTAATTAGTTTTGAAAAGATTAAGCTTTAGGTGGTCATAACTCATGATGTGAAGTTTATTTGAAAATCAAAATAGGGGTATTAAATTAAATAATTATCAACTTCAAAAGTCATATCCCTAAGTCCTAGGTTCATTTTATTTTAATAAACTTCCAAGTTTTAATAATTTAGAAATTTATTAACTTATCTTTTCAATTAAGAAAGTGAGGTTGGTTTCTACCAATTAACCTCTAATGTTTCAAACATCCAAATAAATTAATTAAAATCAGAGGTTGCCCATTTCCCTCCTTGAGTTAAGCCTAATTGTTAACTAAGCCTATATTTCCAAAATTACACATTTGCCCTTAAGCTTCTAACACTTCATAATTTGTCAAATTCAATTCAAATGAGTTTGAAATTTTTATCCTACCTCATTCATGGGTTAATTAAGACATCAGAGGAGAAGATGTGAATTTTCAAAGTTTAATTTAATTTATAAAATAATTTTCATGCAAAAATGGAATTTTTCAATGAAAATTCCTAACTTGACCAAGGTAAATGCTCCATTGAAATTTTTACTTGAGGTAGACCTCGCCTAGGGAAAACTTTTGAAAAAACTTCATGATTTTTTTGAATTTTATTTGAATTTTAAGAATTATTTTAAGTTCTGGGGTCTTTATTAAATATAAAATATTTTAATTGGGAAAAATTAAGTTTTATATATTTTAAAAATCTTCCTAAAGTCATAGAATTCAATGGAGAAATTTTTTTTTTAGTTTTATTTGATTTATTGGGATTATTTTAGTAAAAATCCATTTTTAGCCTGTAAAAATTATTTTTAAGTTTTGAAATTCAGTTTTCTTATTTAGAAAATCAGGAAAAATATTCTAATTGTACCCAAGTGCTTAGGAAACAATTTAGAACATTTCTATGAATTTTATTATTTTTGTGATTTTTATGCTATTTTAATCATTTAAATATTCAAAATGGGCTCAAAAATCAAGTTTTTTATTTTAAACACCATTTTATTTTTAAAAAATACCCCTAATCATAGAGAACTGAAAAAGCTCAATTTTATAATTTTTCAAGTAATATTTTAATTATTAAAAATCATTTTATTGCCAAACATGTTATTTATCTTTAAAAATCATTATAAGTTACCAAATGAACTTAAAATGCTTTGGAATTTTTATGGTGAGTTCTATGGATCCTAAAATGTTTGAAAGATGTTTTAATTTTAAACGATGTTTACTTTTCTAATCCCTATTTAAATAAAACTTGATTCAGCCAAGTCACTACTAAGCCCTCAAGACCTACTTGAGTGTTATAATTAGTTTAGAAATAATTAAGCTTTATGTGGTCATAACTCATGATTTGAAATTTATTTGAAAATCAAAATAGGGGTATTAAATTGATTAATTATTGACTTCGAAAGTCATATCCCTAAGTCCTAGGTTCATTTTATTTTAGTAAACTTCCAAGTTTTAATAATTTAGAAATTTATTAACTTATCTTTTCAATTAAGAAAGTGAGGTTAGTTTCTAACAATTAACCTCTTGTGTTTCAAACATCCACATAAATTGATTAAAAACAGAGGTTGTCATTTCCCTCCTCGAATTAAGCCTAAATTTCCAAAATTACACCTTTGCCCATAAGTTTCTAACACTTCAAAATTTGTCAAATTCAATTCAAATGAGTTTGAAATTTTTATCTTACCTCATTTATGGGTTAATTAAGACATCAGAGGAGAAGATGTAAATTTTCAAAGTTTAATTTAATTTATATAATTATTTTAATGCAAAAAAGGAATTTTTCAAANATGGGTTAATTAAGACATCAGAGGAGAAGATGTAAATTTTCAAAGTTTAATTTAATTTATATAATTATTTTAATGCAAAAAAGGAATTTTTCAAAGAAAATTCTTAACTTGACCAAGGTAAATGCTAATCCATTGAAATTTTTACTAAAGCAGACCTAGCCTAGAGAAGACTTTTGAAGAAACTTCATTATTTTTTTGAATTTTATTTGAATTTTAACAATTATTTTAACTTCTGGGTATTTATTAAATCTAAAATATTTTAATTGGGGAAAATTAAGTTTTATATTTTTTAAAAATCTCCCTAAGGTCATAGAATTCAAAGGAGAATGTTTTATATTTTTATAAGTTTTATTTGATGTATTGGGATTATTTTAGTAAAAATCCATTTTTAGCCTGTAAAAATTATTTTTAAGTTTTGAAATTCAGTTTCTTTATTTAGAAAATCAAGAAAAATATTCTAATTGTACCCAAGTGTTTAGGAAACAATTTAGAACATTTCTATGAATTTTATTATCTTTGTGATTTTAATGAATTTTTAATTATTTAAGTATTCAAAATGGGCTCAAAAATCAAGTTTTTATTTTAAACACCATTTTATTAATAAAAAATACCCCCGATCATAGAGAACTCAAAAAACTAAAATTTATAATTTTTTAAGTTAAATTTTAATTATTAAAAATCGTTTTATTGCCAAAAATGTTATTTATCTTTAAAAATCATTGTAAGTTACCAAATGAACTTAAAATGCTTTGGAATTTTTATGGTGAGTTCTATGGATCCTAAAATATTTGAAAGATGTTTTAATTTTAAATGATGTTTACATTTCTAATCCTTATTTAAATGAAAGTCGATTTAACCAAGTCACTACTAAGCCCTCAAGGCCTACTTAAGTGACTTAATTAATTTTGAAAAGATTAAGCTTTAGGTGGTCATAACTCATGATTTGAAGTTTATTATAAAATCAAAATAGTGGTATTAAATTTTTTAATTATTGAATTCAAAATTCATATCCCTAAATCCTAGGTTCATTTTATTTTAATAAACTTCCAAGTTTTAATAATTTAGAAATTTACTAACTTATTTTTCAATTAAGAAAGTGAGGTTGGCTTCTACCTATTAACCTCTTATATTTAAAACATCCAAATAAATTGATTAAAATCAGAGGTTGCCCATTTCCCTTCTTGAATTAAGCCTAATTATTAATTAAGCCTAAATTTCCAAAATTACACCTTTGCCCTTAAGCTTCTAACACTTCATAATTTATCAAATTCAATTCAAATGAGTTTGAAATTTTTACCCTACCTCATTCATGGGTTAATTAAGACATCAGAGGAGAAGATGAAAAGAAGATGTGAATTTTCAAAGTTTAATTTAATTTATATATTTATTTTCATGAAAAATGGAATTTTTCAAAGAAAATTCCTAACGTGACCAAGGTAAATGCGAATCTATTGAAATTTTTACTGGAGGTAGACCTAGACTAGATAAGACTTTTGACGAAACTTCATAATTTTTTCGAATTTTATTTGAATTTTAAGAATTATTTTAAATTCTCGGGTATTTATTAAATACAAAATATTTTAATTGGTGAAAATGAAGTTTTACATTTTTTACAAATCTCCCTAAGTTCATAGAACTCAAAGAAGAAAATTTTATATTTTTTTTTGTTTTATTTGATTTATTGGGAATATTTTAGTAAAAATCCATTTTTAGCCTGCAAAAATTATTTTTAAGTTTTAAAATTCAGTTTTTTTATTTGGAAAATCAGGAAAAATATTCTAATTGTTCCCAAGTGCTTAGGAAATAATTTAGAACATTTCTATGAATTTTATTATTTTTGTGATTTTTATGCATTTTTAATCATTTAAATATTCAAAATGGGCTAAAAAATCAAGTTTTTATTTTAAACACCATTTTATTTTTAGAAAATATCCCTGATCAAAGAGAACTCAAAAAACTAAATTTAACAATTTTTAAGTTATATTTTAATTATTAAAAATCATTTTATGGCCAAAAATGTTATTTATCTTTAAAAATCATTATAAGTTACGAAATGAACTTAAAATGTTTTGGAATTTTTATGGTGAGTTCTATGTATCCTAAAATGCTTAAAAGATATTTTAATTTTAATTGATGTTTACTTTTCTAATCCTTATTTAAATGAAACTTGATTTAGCCTAAGTCCTACTAAGCCCTCAAGACCTACTTGAGTGTCTTAATTAGTTTTGAAAAGATTAAGCTTTAGGTGGTCATAACTCATGATTTGAAGTTTATTTGAAAATCAAAATAGGGGTATTAAATTTATTAATTATTGAATACAAAAGTCATATCCATAAGTCCTAGGTTCATTTTATTTTAATAAACTTTCAAGTTTTAATAATTTAGAAATTTGTTAACTTACCTTTTCAATTAAGAAAGTGAGGTTGGTTTCTACCAATTAACATCTTATGTTTCAAACATCCAAATAAATTAATTAAAATCAGATGTTGCCCATTTCCCTCCTTGAATTAAGCCTAAATTTCCAAAATTACACCTTTGTCCTTACACTTCTAACACTTCATAATTTTTAAAATTCAGTTCAAATGAGTTTGAAATTTTTATCCTACCTCATTCATGGGTTAATTAAGACATTAGAGGAAAAGATGTGAATTTTCAAAGTTTAATTTAATTTATAAAATTAATTTCATGCAAAAATGGAATTTTTCAAAGAAAATTCCTAACTTGGCCAAGGTAAATGCTAATCCATCAAAATTTTTACTGGAGGTAGACCTAGACTATAGAAGACTTTTGACAAAACTTCATAATTTTTTTTAAGTTTCATTTGACTTTTAAGAATTCTTTTAAGTTCATGGGTATTTATTAAATATAAAATATTTTAATTGGGGAAAATTAAGTTTTATATTTTTTTAAAAATCTCCCTAAGGTCATAGAATTCAAATGAGAAAATTTTGTATATTTTTTAGTTTTATTTGACTTATTGGGATTATTTTAGTAAAAAACCATGTTTAGCCTGTAAAAATTATTTTTAAGTTTTGAAATTCAGTTTCTTTATTTAGAAAATTAAGAAAATTATTCTAATTGTTCCCAAATGCTTGGGAAAAAAATTAGAACATTTCTATGAATTTTATTATTTTTGTGATTTTTATGCATTTTTAATCATTTAAATATTCAAAATGGGGTCAAAAATCAAGTTTTTATTTTAAACACCATTTTATCTTTAGAAAATACCCCTGATCAAATAGAACTCAAAAAACTCAATTTTTGAAATTTTCAAGTTATATTTTAATTATTAAAAATCATTTTATTGCCAAAAATGTTATTTATCTTTAAAAATCATTTTAAGTTACCAAATGAACTTAAAATGCTTTGGAATTTTTATGGTGAGTTCTATGGATCCTAAAATGTTTGAAAGATGTTTTAATTTTAAATGATGTTTACTTTTCCAAATCTTATTTAAATGAAACTTGATTTAGCCTAGGTCTCTACTGAGCCCTAAAGACCTACTTGAGTGTCTTAATTAGTTTTGAAAAGATTAAGCTTTAGGTGGTCATAACTCATGATTTGAATTTTATTTAAAAATCAAAATAAGGTTATTAAATTGATTAATTATTGACTTCAAAAGTCATATCCCTAAGTCCTAAGTTCATTTTATTTTAACAAACTTCCAAGTTCTAATAATTTAGAAATTTATTAACTTATCTTTTCAATTAAGAAAGTGAGGTTGGTTTCTATCAATTAACCTCTTATGTTTCAAAAATCCAAATAAATTGATTAAACTCAGAGGTTGCTCATTTCCCTCCTTGAATTAAGCCTAACTGTTAATTAAGCCTAAATTTCCAAAATTACACCCTTGCGCTTAAGCATCTAAGACTTCATAATTTGTCAAATTCAATTCAAAGTTGTTTGAAATTTTTATCCTACCTCATTCATGGGTTAATTAAGACATCAGAGGAGAAGATGTGAATTTTCAAAGTTTAACTTAATTTATATAATTATTTTCATGCAAACATGGAATTTTTCAAAGAAAATTCCTAACTTGACCAAGGTAAATGCTAATCCATTGAAATTTTTGCTGGAGGTAGACGTAGACTAGAGAAGACTTTTGACGAAACTTAATAATTTTTTTGAATTTTATTTGAATTTTAAGAATTATTTTAAATTCATTTATTAAATAAAAAATAATTTAATTGGGGAAAATTAAGTTTTATATTTTTTAAAAATCTCCCTACGGTCATAGAATTCAAAGGAGAAAATTTTATATTTTTTCAATTTATTTGATTTATTGGGATTATTTTAGTAAAAATCCATTTTTAGCGTGTAAAAATTATTTTTAAGTTTTGAAATTCAGTTTCTTTATTTAGAAAATCAGGAAAAATATTCTAATTATTCTCAAGTTCTTAGGAAACATTTTATAACATTTCTTTGAATTTTATTATTTTTGTGATTTTTATGAATTTTTAATTATTTAATTATTCAAAATAAAAATCAAAATTTTAGTTTAAACACCATTTTATTTTTAGAAAATACCCCTGATCATAATGAACTCAAAAAACTCAATTTTATAATTTTTCAAGTTATATTTTAATTATTAAAAATCATTTTATTGCTAAAAATGTTATTTATCTTTAAAAATCATTATAAGTTTCCAAATGAACCTAAAATGCTTTGGAATTTTTATGGTGAGTTCTATGGATCCTAAAAAATAGTGGGGATTAAAAATCAAGACATTTTGTTGTTTGTATTTTTTAAAATTATTTATTTTAGTGATTTAGACTGTAAAGATTATGTGTATTTTGAATGATTTGGCTCATGAAAAATTTTCCTAAATGTTGTTTGGTCATCATAAACCTTCCAAAATTTTCTTACATTTTTCTAAGAAACATGCTAATTTCCATGATTATTTTAAGTAAATAATGCTCCTAAACTTGAAAAATATGATTCTCTGTCTAGGGACATTCTGTGACTTTGGAAAAATCAAGGAATGTTCCTTAAGACAGAGACAACAACATGCTAAAATTTCAAGTCATGGTGATATTTTTACGTGCATGGAGAATGAAAACATTCAAATTTGTTTTTAATTACTTAAAGATAAAATATACATCAGATGGACACCAAATTATTTCCACATTATTCTCCTCTATTCACTTAGTAAGATGGTATTTTTAATTTATTTTTATTATTTTTTTACACCAAGATATGGATTTTTGAAGTTTACTTATTAAATTTAATGAGAAAATGCCCAATTTCTCACTTAAATGAGTCATCATGCAACGACATCGAAGCGGGCCATGCGTACTCCTCTGATTTGGTTAGCGCTATTTGGTTTGACGGTGCATTCATGAACCGTAGTGTCAACCGACCAGAGCCGCTCATTCAGTACATGCGCCATCCAATGGGCCATGGTCTTCGTCCCTACTTGTTTAAACCCATAGCCGTAGGTTTTCTAACCCTAATTTCTTCCTAGATTTTCAATGAAATTACATGAAATTTGTTTCTAAATGTCTATCTAACCTAGACGAGCACATCTATACGGTTGATCAAGCATGACTTATAAGTTTGCTTCACAATGTCCCAAACCGAGCATGAATTTTGGGGAAAATGGTTTATACCTATGTCCAAGAGGTTTAGCCTCAATTAGATGCTTGTGGAAGATTCAATGTGGTTCGACGAGCCGCTTGGATGCACCAATTTGATCCTAGCTTGGGTCTAATTCAGAGCACCTCCAATGGGTGATGCAGCTTTGGTCTAGAGCTAGGTTAAAGTGACTGTGGGATTGGGGATTTTATGGGAAAGCTTCCTCTTTTGATTTGGGGAAGCTTAGAGAATAATCAATTTGGAGATTGATTGAGTTTCAGAGAGTGTCTTATTTTTGGGATATAAAATGAGCTCTGAAATTGAGCTCACAGAGAGGGGCTTAGAGCTGGAAATTGGTTGGGCTAAGGTTAGGGATGCTGGAAAAATGATTTGGAATGAAATGGGTAGGGTTTTGCTAAATTTGATTTCAGCTCTCCTCATGGCCGTGGAGGATGGTTGTTTAAGTAGCCATGGCCATGACAACTCTCAGGGCAAGCTAAGGGTTGAGATTAGCTGTCTTGATGAGAAAAGGAAGATCCCAAGTGACCAATGACAGTGAGACACATCAACAAGGTTTAATTTGATTTTAAATCAAGTTGGGAACTCTTGGCCTGGTATTTTCTAGTAAGTAGGCCTACCGGTAAGGAAAGGGGAGCTGGGCCTGAGGCCAGGTGATACAGGTGAGCCAATGAGCTAGGCCATTAAGATGATTCAATGGACTTAAGGAAAGTCTTGGACAAGGCAATATATGCTTTAGCCAAAAAAAGAAGGAGATCATCCAATTTGGGCATCCCTTGGTCCATAACTCAATTAGGTTAGATTAGGTGGGTTTGGCTGAGGTGGAGCCAATTTGATCACATTTGATCCAAGTTGGTCACATTGGGTCATGGGTCCAATGTGGGTCCAAATGACCAAAACCTAGGTTTGGTCTAGCTAGACTTGTCCATTAATCCAATTGATTGATTAAAATTGTGTAGATGATTTTAATGAAGATTTTTTGGTGAAGGGTTCAAGTGATTTTGAGTTCAATTGGAGGGTATATTTGAAGGATTTTTGAAATTTGGCCAATTTAAGCATGTTGGGTTTGACATGGGTCTAAGTTGGGCTACCCTTCAGCTAAGTCCAAATTGAATAATCCACATGATCAAGGGAGATGTTGTGAATATTTTTCATGAAGGGATAGAGTGGAAATTTTGGGGTTAAGGCCCTCAATTTAGTGAGATTTTGAGACATGACCAATTTGGGGCTTTTGGACTTAGGTTAAAATCAAATGAAATTGAAGTCTTACCAAGGCCAATTGATGGTCAATTTTGATGTATGGGGATATGAAGGTTTTTCAAAAAACTTTGTGGCCAAATGAGTGAACAATGGGTTCAATTTGGTGGAACCAAGTCATAAGGCCAAAATTGGGTTTTTGGTGTAGCTCAAAATTGGGTTCAAATCATGGACCAATTGAGCTTGGATTTGGTCTAGATTGGACATATCAAGGGTGAATTTGAGTTTATAATTGAAATTGGGCTGAATTGAGGCCAATTGGATAGACATTTGGGGTAATTTGGGGAAAATATGGGCCTTTAAAGGGCAATTTGGGGGTTTTGGTCAATGATGATCAAATTGGGCAAATTGGGTCATGTGATAGTTGAGAAAAATGAAATTAGGAATATTTAGGAGGTTCTTAAATTTTTGGGATTTTTTTGGAGTTTTTTGGAATTTTTGGGTAAAGAAGGGTATTTTTGTAATTTGGTTAATTTTGGTGTTTTGGGTAGTTTGGGTGTTTTCAAGGTGTTTAAAATTATTTTTAAACCAAGTTGGGTATTTTGGGTAAATTTGGAAATTTTGGCCATATTTAGGGTATTTTGGTAATTTGGGAGAATTTAGGGGCAAAAGGCTAAGTTGGGTATCTTGGTAGAGTTGAGGTACCAACCACCATCAATAAGCCATGGACTAATAGAAAGCCCATTTTGGGTTTTCTATGTAGTGTTATTAGCCAAACCCTAGCCTAGGGCTAATGGGTTTAGGGGACCACCTACAGGAGTCTCCCAAAAGTATCAAGGGACGAGAGCCTAGAAATTTAAATTTAAGATTGTGAGTGATTGTGAGTGCAAGTACGTACCTGAAACCCTAGACCAACACCCGTGGTCAACATTAAGGTACAACAGTCCTAATGGGTGGCTCATCTTGAGTTCTCCTATAAAGACCCCACCTATTAAGTGCTAGAGGTTAGGACCAATAAGTGGAACTTCAAGTTGAGTACAGAACAGCGTAGAGTTTCTAATGGTGAAGGTTCCTTGCCTAGTTTTCTAAGAATAGTCAATAGGAATGTCCTATGGCTAGACCTTAGGCTAAAAAAGTGGAAAAACTAAACCTCAACCAAAAGTGAGGTCAAAATGTGCCGAACTCCAAAGCAGTTGTGGCGAAGACAGTCGGTGTATCATACTCATTTTCTATATTGAAGGCATGCTCCTTCAGCCTTCTTGAAGGCAATGGTCTGCCGATCCAAGATACCTAATACAGCAAAATAATATACATTTTTAGTACCTATTTTATGCTTATTTTTGTGATATTGCACTTTAAAGTAGGGTATTTTTGTTTTCTTGTTGAAGGTATATCATTTTTAAGCATTTGGAGAAAAATGACAAAAATAATGAAATTTGGAGCAAAAAGAGCCAATTTTGGATTCTAGCGCATCTTGCGCCAGATTGGCGCATGATGCGACAAAATCCAGAGAGCTGACACATGATGCACTAGGGATGAATTTTTCAAATTAAGGCGGCTCGAGATGAATTTATCTATAAATTTCAGAAGGACACTTGTTTTATACACCTCTTGGAGTAATTTAATGCATCTAAACACATTGGAAGGTTCTTTTATAAAGTGGCATGACTCTTGGATCAAATGACACATCTTTTGAATTCAAAAGAGTTGAATTTTGAAGGGAATTTTGAATTCTTTTCCAAAAGTAACAGCCCGAAATAAAAGGAGAAGACTTGATAAGTTGAAGTGTGTGACGTGTGGGAGAGAGAGAAAGTGGCGTGAGTAAGAGAGAGAGAGAGAGAGAAGAGGAGATTTTCTTCTAGGGTTGTAAGAGGAGAGGGAAGGTGAGAGATTTCTTCTTCATTACATTTCTAAGACAGAATTGGGAGTGATTGTAAAGAGAGAATAGCTTGGAGAGAACTTCTAGGGATTTGCTTGGGAAAGATTGTGAGATAAGTTGTATTTTATTTTTTTTGTTATGTAAACTTGCTTTTGTATATGAAATCAATGTTTTGTCGTATCCTTCTCAAGAATTCTAAGTAGTCTTCTTTATCCTTCTTTCTATGCAGATATGATTTTGTGAAGAATAGATTTTGTTATCCATGATTTTAAATGATAATACTTTGTGATGATTTGAACTTCAATCTTCATTTACTTTTCGATCTGGCCAATTGAAATGTTAAAACTTATTGAGAGACATATGTTCTTAAATGAGATATGAAAACTATAACATAGGGAGAATCAAATTTTATTTCATGGGAGAGTATGTCATCAATGGAATTGGGTGCAACTAAATAGGGATATATACTTTGTTGCATGAAGAATTGGATATTTTAAGGTGACATATTAAACCCCCCAATTTAGTTCAATTGATTGGAAACTAATTTGAGATTATTAGCCCCCAGGGGATGGAGTAGTGGGAGCTCTATAGTGGCAGTCGGTATCCTCCCAGCCGAACAACAAAAATAGGGACCAAACTTTGTATTAGTCAATGTTCATTATAGTACTCGGAAGAAGATAAGGATCAAGATTGCTCCTATTTGGCACAAAACAATTTTTAAAGATATTTTCAAATGATTTTAATTTCTTCACAATCCATATACTCATTGTAAAGGGTAAGGATGCTTTCTTAAGTTTGAACTTTCTGTCACAACAAAAAATTTGTTTAATTTTTGCAATTTTACTTTTGAAAGTTTAGCATTTAGTTTAGTTTAGTTTCAGTAGTTTTACATCTGCATTTTAAATAGCATTTACCTGAGTAGTTAATTCTCGTACTTTGCACTTTACCTTTATTTTTTTTTTACATAATAATTTTCAATAGTTTACTTTAGGGATTTTCCAACTTCCCTGTGGGATCGATATCTAGGAATCCATTAGTCTTTTATTACTTGAATGATACACATACTTGCATTGATATTAAAATAGATTTTGCAGTCTTGAAAAGAGTTTTAAAAGATAATTATTTTCATGAAAAGTATTTTTGTTGGGATTATATTGAATATTTATTATAAATCTATTTGCATCTAGTTTTTGGCCTTGTTTTATAGTGACATCTTCATAAATACTTGTATATACAAAATCTCACATCAAGTTTTTGGCGTCGTTGCCCGGGAAGTAACGAAAAATATTAATATTTTATTTTATTTTGAAAAACCAAAAAAAGAAAAAAAGAGAGTGTTTGTAGTTTAATTTAAACATTTTTTTTATTTACGTGTGTTTGCTTATTTTTAATTACTTGCTTTATTTAGATTATGTGTATGATGTGAAAATTTAGTAAATTACGATTCTGAGTTAGAAAGAACTCTTAGAAAAGTTTGAAAACAACAAAAAAGGAAAGATCAATTTATCAAAATTGCTTGCAATTTAAATAATGTTGGAAATGCAAATGAACATTATCCAAGACCTTTAAGAGATTATGCAAATCCTACAACAGATGAAATACATTTGAGCATACAGAATCCTACTGTAGCTGCTACTTCATTTGAACTTAAACATACAATTTTCCAAAAGGTACGAAACAATCAGTTTGGAAGAGCACGTACTATAGATCCTAATTTATAGATTTCTAGTTTTTTAGAATTATGTGGTACATTTAAATATGATAGAGTGTCAAATGATGTCATCAGACTTAGACATTTTCCTTTTTCACTATGGGATAAAGCTAAGATGTGGTTAAACTCATTAGCACCTGGATCTATCAGAACATGGAGAGATTTATCACAAAAAATCTTATCTAAATATTTCCCACCTTCAAAAACTGCTAAGCTTAGAAATGATATCACATCTTTTTATCAGTTTGAAGGGGGATAAATTTATGAGGCATGGGAAAGATTTAAAGATCTCCTTAGAAAGTGTCCACACCATGTGTTGCCAGATTGGTTAATAATTCAAACTTTTTATAATGGGTTGGTTGGATCTCTTAGATCGATAATTGATGCTGCAGTTGGTGGATCATTAATGTCAAAATCATTTCATGAAGCATATTCATTAATTGAAGATATGTCTACTAATAATTTTCACTGGTCATCTGAAAGGGTAAATCCAAAAAGAGTAGCATGTATTCATGATTCTGATGCTATATCTATCTTAACTGCCCAAGTAACTACCATATCAAAGATGATAGACCAATATGGAATGAATTATTCTCAGACAACACCTGTGCTTGAGGAAACACATTGGGACAAATGATAGAATCTCAATCTTCTTATGAAACTTTAAATGCAATTAACAATCGTTCTAATAACCCTTTACCAATTATTACAAACTTGGTTGGAAGAGTTATCCAAACTTTAGTTGGAGTAATAATAAATCTAATGCTACAAATGGGCAATGGGGAAACAAAACTGCGAAATCATTGAGAAACACCAAATATCAATGGAATCAAGCTTATAAACCTTATTACCCCCCAGGTTTTAATAATTTGCAAAGTAAGGAGAAAAAGTTATCAATGGATGAATTGATATTGCGGATGGGTAGTCAATTACAAAGTGAAGGAGCTGCTATCAGAAACATGAAAAATCTATTAGGAGGTATTGCTGCGGGACTTAGCAATAAACCTCCAGGAACATTGTCTAATAATGTGAAGTAAATCCTAAAGATTAGAAAAAGATCAAATTAAAGCTCTTCAACTGAGAAGTAGAAAATAATTAGAAAATAGAGTTTGACAAGAAGTTGAAGTTGAAAAAGATGAGGTGGAAAATGAAAATCTACTGAAGATTTTCATTTTGAGTCAGAAAATCCTATTAAACCAAAGAAAATCACTCTAGAAAGACCACTGCCTCCATTTTCTCAAAGATTGAAGCAAAAGCATAAAGATAATCAATTTTTGAATTTTTTAAAAATTTTAAGGAAATTAATGATAAACAGTCCATTTGTAGAAGCTTTGGAAAAAAATGCCTATGAGAAGTTTATGAAGGAAATATTTCATAAGAAAAGAAAGTTTGTAGATAGTGAGACTATTGCACCCAATGAAGGGTTTAGCGCTATAATTCTAAAAAAGCTTCCTGAAAAACTTAAAGATCCTGGAAGTTTTATAATTTCTTGTGCTAGAAAAGCATTATGTGATTTAGGAGCCAGTATTAACCTCATGTCGTTATCAGTTTTCAAAAGGTTGGGCTTAGAAGATATTTCACCTACAACTGTAACTCTTCAGTTAGCTGATCGATTGATTACCTATCCTAAAGGAGTTATAAAAGATGAATTCAATAAATTTATTTTTCTTGTGGACTTTAATGTGTTAGATATGAAGGAAGATAAAGAAATTTTTATCATTTTAGAAAGACCATTCCTAGCCACTGGAAGAGTTTTGATAGATGTGAAGAAGGGAGAACTAACTATAGGAGTTAGTGATCAAGATGTTAGATTTAATATTGCAAAATCAATGAGATGCCCTGCAAAAAGAAAGAGATTGAATGCTTCAAAATGGATATTAATAAATATTTAAGCCATGAATATTTCAAAAAAACTTTTAAAAGAGAATTTTAAAAGGAATATATGGAATAATGAGATGAGGATAAAATTCAACATGAATCTATGGAAGTGAGTAAAGAGGATATGGATTATGTTTAGCAAATATTTGAAATGTTAGATCCTACAGAAAGTAACAATAATTTGATTTCATCTATTGAGAAACCTCTTAAACTAGAACTAAAAACACTTCCTATACAATTGAAGTATGCATTTTTAGGAGATTTTTCTACATCACCAGTTATAGTATCCTCAGAATTAATTGATATGCGAGAACAACAAATGTTGGAAATTTTGAAAAGACATAAGAAAGCCTTTAGATGGACATTAGCTGATATTAAACGAATCAGTTCTTAAATTTGTATGCATAGAATCTTATTAAAAGATCAACATGATACAATAGCTGATCCTGAAAAGAGATTAAATCCTATTATGAAAAAAGTAGTAAAGAAAGAAATTTTAAAATGGTTAGATGCTGGAATAATATATCCTATCCAATTCACTATTTTCTAAAAAAAGGAGGTGTGACTATAGTGAAAAATGAGCATAATTAAATGATATCAACAAGAAAAGTCACTAGTTGGAGAATATGCATAGATTATAGAAAATTAAATTGTGTCATCAGGAAGGATCATTTTTATTTACTCTTTTTGGACCAAATGTTGGATAGGTTAGTTGGGAATAAATATTTTTGTTTTCTAGATGAATATATTGGTTATCATCAAATACTTATTGCTCGAGAGGATCAAGATAAAACAACATTTAATAGTCCTTATAGAACTTTTGCCATTTAGTGAATGCCTTTTGGATTATGTAATGCACCTGCATTATTTCAGAGATGTATGTTGTCAATTTTCAGTGATTTGATTGAAAAAGGGATTGAAGTCTTTATGGATGATTTTTTTGTATATGAAACTTCTTTTGAAATATGTCTAAATAATTTAGAGAAAGTTTTGAAATGTTTTGAAAAGACTAATCTCGTATTAAACTGAGAAAAATGTCAATTTATAGTTACAGGAGGAATTGTGCTTGGACATAAAATTTCAAAAAATTGCATGAAAGTTGATCCTGCAAAAATACATGTTATATCAAACTTACCTCTACCAACCACAGTAAGAGGAGTTAGGAGCTTTTTAGGTCATGCTAGATTTTACAGGAGATATACTAAAGGTTTTCAAAAATCACTAAACCATTACGCCAACTTTTGGAAAAAGATAAAAAATTTCACTTTAATCCAGATTGCCTTAAGGCCTTTGAAACTTTACAGAAAAAATTGATCACTGCTCCTATAATTGTTTCACCTAATTGGGAGAAACCATTTGAAATAATGTGTGATGCTAGTGATTATGAAGTTGGAACTGTTTTAGGGCAGATATATGATAAGATTTTTAAAGTCATATACTATGTTAGTAAGACTCTTAATGATGCTCAAATTAATTACACCACCACTGAAAGAGAGTTATTAGCTATTATGTACGCTTCTGATAAGATTAGATCATATCTAATTGGAGCTAAATGTGTTGTGCATACTGATCGTTCAACTATTAATTATTAAATACAAAAGAAGGATGTTAAACGATTAATTAGATAGATACTTGTTATGCAAGAATTTGATTTTGTTGTGGTTGATAAGAAAGGGATTGATAATCAAATTTTTGATCATCTATCGAGGCTAGAATAAGAAGAAATATTAGACATGGAAAAAGAGATTTATGAAACTTTTTCTAATGAACGATTTTATACTGTAAAAGGATGGAAAATACCTTGGTATGCTTATATTGTAAATTATATTGTTAGTGGTATTTTACCATATAAATTAACAAAATAGTAGGAAAAGAAATTCATTAATGATGCAAAATCTTATTTTTGGGATGATCCTTATTTATATAAGCAATGTAAAGATTTAATGACGAGACAATGTGTGCCTTATAAATAAATTAAGGAGATTGTTCAAAAATGTCATGATTCTGAATTTGGAAGACATTTTGGGAAAGATAGAATTGTTTATAAAATTTTGCAATCTGGATTTTATTGGCCTACTTTATTTAAAAATGTTAATATATATATATATATATATATATATATATATATATATATATATATATATCAAAACATGTGATCGGTGTCAGAGAGTAGGTAATATTTCAACAAGACATAAAATCCCTCTAAATTTTAATTTTGAAATTTAAATTATTTGGTGCATGGGTGTTGGATTTTATGGGACCATTTATACCCTCATTTGAACATATATACATATTGATTGTAGTGGATTACATTTCAAAATGAATTGAAGCAATCTCTTTACCTCTACGTGATGCTCAAAGTGTTCCAAAATTTTTAATAAAAAATATTTTTACAAGAAATGGAATGTCAAGAGTAATCATTACCGATGGAGGATCACATTTTATAAATGCAACAGTTGCAAGATTGGTGGAAAAATATAAAATAATGCATAAAATTGCAACTGCTTATCATCCCCAAACTAGTGTATTAGTAAAAGTATTTAATTAAAAAATTAAGAGAATTTTGGAAAAGAGTGTTAATTCTAGTAAAATGGATTGGTCTACTCGATTGGATACAACATTACGGGCATACAGGACAACCTATAGGAATGTCCCCTAATAGATTAATTTTTTAGAAGACTTGTCAGTTGTCAGTTGAATTGGAGCATATGCTTATTGGGCGATAAAGAAAAATTTAATTTCAATTTGAAAGAAGCTGGTAAGAAAAGATTATTGCAACTCACTGAGCTTGAGGAAATTATGAATGAATCTTACAATAATGCAAGGATTTATAAAGAAAAGATGAAAGAATGACATGATCAGAAGATTATAAAAAAAGAATTTGAACCTGGATGGAAGTTTTTTTATACAATAGAAGACTGAAATTATTTCCAGGATAATTGAACTTTAGGTGGAAATGGCTATTCAAAGTTATAAAAGTCTATCCCTATGGGGTAGTTAATATTGAAGACTCCATAACTAAAAGAATATTTAAAGTAAATGTGCATAGATTGAAATCATTCTTTGATGGTTAAAGACCAGCTTTTAAATAGATTATAATGTTAGGCCACCCAGAATAAAACTGAGAATGTCAGGCTGACGACATTAAACTAAGAGTTTTGTGGGAGGCAGCCTATTTGTATCGTTGTTTAGTTTGTTTTTTAGTTTGTTTTGTTTGAATTATTTTACGTATATTGATGTTTAGGTTTTTATGTAGTCCGTTTATTTGATAAAATATTTAGAAACATCTTTATTTGCCTAATTTTATGAACAAATTTAGAATTTATTGGACTGAAATTGAAATGGCAAAAATTTTGGAACTGGTGCATGATGTGTCACTTTTCAGATAGCTGGCACATGATGCCCCAGATCGACGCATGATGCGCCACATGTTCGAAAATGACTTAAAACCTTTCAAATGGTGGTTTTTGGCAGTTTTTGGCGGTTTCATCTTTAAATAACTCCTAAAAACCTAATCCAGACTATAGTTTAGGGGGTAAAAAAGGAAAGATTCACCACTTTTGAAATCCTATGGCTTCCCACTCAAGAAACTCTGCTAGATATAGAATATTTAACCAGAGAATGTTTGTCAGTTTTGATGCACAAATGTTACATTATCAAGTTCTTGTGAAGAAGAGGCTAATCAAAGAAAGGGATTTATGAATCGAGGATTAAACATTCCAAATACTCCAATGGAAGAGATTATTGCACAGAGGCGTTGAGAAATGCTTTGCTACACTACTGCCGCTATTGTTGTTCCTATAGTAAAAGAATTTTTTGCAATTCTTTGTGAGATCAACCAAGGAATGATTTACGTTGCGAGGCAGGTTTGTGCAATTAACTCTTTCAAGGATAAACGAGGTGTTTATGATTGAAAATGTGCATATCTGTCATTACGCAAACTTTACATCTATAAGAGAGAATATGAATGAACTCTACCATTACCTTATGGATGAAGATGCAAATTGAGAGACGAAAGATGATGGAAATGTAAGTTTTTTGTTTGTCACTTTTAAACCAAGTTTCAAAGAACTGGCACTTCTTTATTGATCAAAATTACTGCCTACCATAAAAATTTGTATGGTCACTAAGGAGAGTTTCATTCTGAACTATTACATTCAAACTGGAAAACTTATTGATATTGGAGCTATAATTGTGAAATAAGTTTTGGGTTTCATTGTGAATGAATCTGTAATTGGACTGGGAAATCCATCCACTATTTTTCTACTTTATATTCAATCACAAGTACCTTATGAAAGTTGGGAAAAAGTGTTACCTTGTTGGAAGCTGCTGGAGCCAAAAGCCTACTATAGCTATATCGAAATGGAAGATGAAGTAGACATTACTGTACTAATGGATCAAAAATCTCAGAATTCATCACCTGGTCAGCTTTACTACAACTTGAGTGCACTATCAAAGAGAATCAAGAAGATAGAGAAAGATGTGTGGAATCTCATGCATGTGATTGGGAATATTACTAAAATACTAGATCATCTAGATTGGAGATTAAAGAAACATTTTGAACATACAGAGCATATTGAAGATTAATTGGTACGTATGTTCAAGAAACATGCTTTGATTGAGGAGAAAAATTCAAATGATGAATTTCCATTTTGACCTATCTACAACATGTATGTGCACTAACAATTTATGGGAGATATCTAAGAGGACGATAATGAAGATGTTTGATCATAATTTATGCACAGAACATTTTTCTTAGTACTGTTAATTTTAGTTTGTTGAGTTGGATTGCATTTCCTTTCTAATGAACACTATCTATGTTTATGTTTTGAATTTTGATGTTTAGATTTCAGTTTTGAGGATGTTGGTTTGCTTTAGAACACTGAATTTGATTATTGTTGGCTTGAAAAATATTTGTTTCTAATAGCGTGGATTTTTTATCTAAATGTGAGTTCTGGCGCATGATGCACCAAAGGTCTGAGCACGATATATTGCCTAAAAAACTACAAAATCACACAGACAAACTCCATTTTCAGTGCTTGAGTCATCTTCTACCTCAAGACCTTGATCTAGAGCATCACATTGTGGGAGAATGAGAAGGATTCAGAAGCTATAAACTATAGATTTCATCTTCTCTTGGTAAGAGCTTCACTTTAACTTAAAATTTTTTAATTTTTCATCATGGATTTTGGGAGATCCGAAAATTGGGATTTTTGCTGAAATTGCTTGAAGAAAACTCATGGTGAAAAGTTTCTTACCAACTAACGTTGCTTGATGAGTTAGATTTTTGATTGAGTAATTTATTTGGACTTTATTTGGATTTTCATAGAATTTTCAAATGGCTCCCTGAGTTAAGCGAGGAAGGCCGTCCGAAGACTTCGACGCATGAAGACTCATTAGTTTTAATGCTTAGCATAGATACAATACACAAATGGAGACTAAAAGAATGATCTATGAATGGTCTTTTGATAACCCGGGTGGCAAGGCCGAGAGATTGATTCTTGCTAGGAATTGGGAAAGATTTTGCTGCTTCACTATCATAGTAATTGTCCCAATGGTTTTGGAGTTTTATGCAAACCTCAGATTCTTTGTTGATGACCACATCTTGGTGGGAGGTAAGCTGGTTGAGTTTTCTGCTAAAAGGTTCAATGCTTTTTATAGGCTTAGAAATTTATATCATGACAAGTACACTACATTTGTAATAACGGTGCCAAAAACTTGATGCAAGATATTGTATATGCAAATATTTATGAGTTAACACCACTAAATGATGCCAAAACTAGATGCAAATAAATTCATAATAAATATTCAATATAATCCCAAAAAAATGCTTTCTATGAAAATAATTTATAGTTTAAAACTCTTTTTAAAAATACAAAATCTCTTTTAATATCAACGCAAGTATACGTATCACTCAAGTAATAAAGGGCTCTAATGGAGTCCTAGATATCTATCCCACAGGAAAGTTGAAAATCCTTAAAGTAAATTCTTAAAAATTATTTTATAACAAAAACCAAAATAAAAGTAAAGTGCAAAGTTTGAAAATTAACTACTTAGGTGAATGTTAATTAAAATGCAGATGTAAGACTATAGAAATTAAACTAAAATAAATGTTAAATTTTCTAAAGTAAAATTGTAAAAATTAAACAAGGTTTTTACTCTGGCAGAAAGTTCAATTTTAAGAAAACATCCTTCCCCTTTACAAAGAGTATATGGATTATGAAGGAATTGAAATCATTTGAAAATATATTTAAAAATAGTTTTGTGCCAATTAGGAGCAATCCTATTCTTTATACTCTTCCGAGAGCTATTAAGAACATTGACTAATTCAAAGCTTGGTCACTAATTATGTGGTTAGGCTGGGAGGATATGAACTGCCACTCTAGAGCTCCAACTACTCTCTCCCCTGAGGGCTAACAATCTTGCATTAGTATCCAATCAACCGAACCAAGTTTGTGGTTTGAATCTATCACTTTAAAATCTCCAATTCTGCATTCAACAAAATATATTTCCCTATTTATTTGCACCCAAACCCATGGATGACATGCTCTTCCATCAACTCACATGTGATTCTCCCTATGTTGAGAAAATCATATCTCATTTGAGAACACATGTCTCTCAAAAAGTTTTAACATTTTAATTAGCCAGATCGAAAAGTAAATAATAATCAAAGTTCAAATCAACACATCTCTCTCTAACTCAGGCCACTTTCTCTCTCTCCCTCATGTCACACACTTCAACTCTTCATGTCATCTTCTTTTGATTTGGACTGCCTCCTTTAGAAAAGAATTCAAAATTTCCTTCTAAGTTCCCTCCAAAAGTCAACTCTTTTGAATTCAAAAGATCTGTCATTTGATCCAAGAGTCACATCCCTTCATAGAAGAACTTTCTAAAATGTCTAAATGCATTGAATTACACCAAACGGTGTGTAGAAAAAGTGTCCTTTTGAAATTTGCACAAAAAAGTTTGCTCGAATCGCCTTAATTTGAAAAAGTCATCTTTGACGCATCATGCACGAGCTCTCTGAATTTTGGCGCATGGTGCGCCAGAATCCAAAATTGGCCCTTTTTTCTCCAAATTTTATCCTCTTTGTCAATTTTGCTTCAAATGCCTAAAAATGATACAACTGCAATAAGAACACAAAAATACCCCTCTTTAAAATGTAATATCACTTAAAGTAAGCATAAAATATGTACTGAAAACAATATATTATTTTGGTTTATGAAACTCCCCCAAACTTAAATGTCACTTGCCTTTAAGTGACACTTTTATTACATAAAAGCATATGAATTTGAATAGAGATTAATATATAACTTCTATCCTTTAGTTTAATAAATAAAACCGTAAAATTTAAGAAAAATGCTTTAATAACTTAGTTTCAAACTCTAAGTTTGGGAAAACTTAATTATCAAATTTAAGATTTCTGAATCTCTATTCATTTCAACAAGAATTGTAATTTGTCATATTAAGGACATTTAAAACATTCATATGAAAAGAACAACATGAAAACTTCACTAGGAATGCTACTTATGATCCAATACAAGTTTAGAAAAATTAATAATGCTCCTTTCTTAAGTTGATTCAAATGAAACCAATTTTTAAATAGGCATCTCCTCAAGCTTCTCCTCAATTATTTTTCATTTCTTTTTTCTTTTTTTTTCTTTTCTTTTCTTTTAGGATCTTTTCAATCCTTTCTTTTCTTTTCTTTTCCCTTTATGATCTTTTTTATTCAATGTTCTTACATCTGCATTTTAATTAACATTCACCCAAGTAGTTAATTTTTAAACTTCACTCTTTACTTTTATTCTTATTTTTGTTATAAAATAATTTTCAATAATTTACTTTAGGGATTTTCTAACTTCCCTGTGGGATCAATATCTAGGACTCCATTAGAGCCCTTTATTACTTCAGCGATATGTATACTTGCATTGATATTAAAAGAGATTTTGCAATTAAAAAGAGTTTTAAAAGATAAATTATTATCACAACAAGTATATTTGTTGGGATTATATTGAATATTTATTATAAATCTATTTGCATCTAGTTTTTGGCATTGTTTAGTGGTGTCAACTTCATAAATATTTCCATATACAAAATCTCACATCATTACCCACACTTTTTTTCTTGATATTGATGCCTTGAGATAGGGTCCCTTGGTAGCGACATTGTCCTGTTGATAGAAAGTGTGTTCCCTAACTTGCGGGCTAGATACAATAATTAAATGGTCACATTCTATTGTTCCTCTTTGGTGGATTCTTCACAAATAGTAGTAGGCAGTACTCTGGGACCCAGACATGACATAACATATCTGAGCTCTTTAGGTCTTGAAGAAATGGTAGCAGCATCAATGATAGCGGAAACAGTGTCAACATGGTCTCCCAAATAGAATCTGGCAGAGATACTGGATGGTGGTGTCCCTGTAGACTTTTGGAACTGTTGGGTAGGTTTTTTCTTTCTTACGACTTTACTTTTCACCTGTGTTGATACAGCACATCCCACTCTTTAAAACTGACGACTTTAAAACTCTACCAAAGCTTGGAAAAGAAGAAACAATAAATAAAGTTGCAGAAATCAACAAAGATTGGCACAAGCCATTAATATAATATTTGCATGTTGGAAAGCTGCCAGAAAATAGGTCTGAGGCACACTACATCATAAGGGAGGGCTATTTCTTACACCCTGGTAGGAAATGTTCTCTACAGAAGATCATTCGACCATATGTGGCTACGGTGTTTGAGCAGAGCCGAAGCACAGAATATTGTCAAAGAAGTACATGCCGGATTGTTTGGTGCTCACCAATCAGGGCCAAAAATGAAAATGAAGATCAAAATACTCGGGTATTATTGGACAACAATGATGTCCGATTGCATGGATACAGCAAGAAGATGTCACCAATGCCAAGTGCATGGGGTGGTCTTACACCAGCCACTAATTGTGCTACACCCAATTGTTGCCTTGTGGCCTTTAGAGTGTTGGCGTACGGATATAATAGGTCTGATAGACCCTCCATCTTCTAGATGACACAGGTTTATACTTGTCGCTATAGATTACTTCTTCAAATGGGCAGAGACAGTACTGTTACGTGAGTTTATGACACAGCATGTTCTCCAATTTTTTAAAAGCCAAATTGTCCACCATTTTGGAGTACCGCGAAGAATAATCTCTGATAATGGGACAGCTTTCAAAAGTATAAAGATCAATAATTTCTTCAAAATACATGGGATAGATTGGAGATACTCTACAATTTACTATCCCAGAGCAAATGGTCTGACTGAAGCTTTCAACAAGATACTGGTATAGATTTTAAAGAAAACACTGGTTGAAAATAAAATGGATTGGCACAACAAACTGTTAGAAGCCTTCTGGGCCTACCAGATGACATTCAGGACTCCCACTTGGTGTACACCTTATGCGCTCGTGTATGGGGCCGAGGTCGTGATACCGGCAGAGGTCCAGACACCGTCTCTCAGAGTCGTCGTTGCAAACCAACTCACAAAGGAAGGAAGTACGAAACTCAGATTTGAAGAACTAAAGAGTCTCGAGGGAAAACGACTAGAAGCCCAACAACATTTGGAGCTCTACTAAGCGAAGTTAGTACATGCCCGTGATAAATTGGTCCGCACAAGTACATTCAAAGTTAGTGACCTCGTGCTTGTGCTCAAAAGACCTATTCTTGCACGCCACAAAATAGGTGGAAAATTTGAGCCAACTTGAGAGCGACCATTTTTCCTTGAGAAGGTCTATACAGAAGTAACCTACTAGTTAGTGGACTTCCAAGGAAAAACACCCATGTTACCAATAAATGGACGATACCTGAAAATCTATTACGCAACCTGATGTTGCTCAATGCGGCTTGCCTCTGCTTTCTTTGAAACTTTAAAACTTTGATTATTTTAGGATTATCTATGTGGCCAAATGTCTATGACCGGGTCCAAATTTTGTAATTAACCTCTTTATATTGAAAATTTTGAGAAAAAAGTTTTTTTTGAAATTCACACATTCTCTTTTCTACCTATGAATTTAAATACCCTACTAAATTAAACGAAACTCACACAAAAAATGAATAATCCTCTTCACCAAAAAAAAAATAAAATTTAATTTAATAAATACTTTGTTTTATTCTTGTTCATGCCAAGCTTCAGCCCACTAATGTTTTTCCGGTCGTCTGCAAAAAAATGTTAGGACAGAGGCTGATATTTGCCTTCCAAGATGACTGGAACCTCGCACTAAATGAGAAGATGACACCACAAGGAGGTGTCATAGATTTCAACGTGGATTTCAACCAAGTTGATATGGACTATAAGGGTCCTCTAATGGACGTAGTCAGCAGTAAAGAAAAGGAGGGGTTGTCTTCATTATTGAGGGTAACCACTCAAGACAATGTGTCACGCAAAGGTAAAAACATGATAGCGGAATGTGATCCAATGGAGGCGCCCAGCCGTCTGCCCTCCATGGTAGCTACTCCAGCAAGGGACTTGATAGCCACTTGTAATGAAAGATTACCGAATACTCCGCTACGCAGGACGCAACGCAAAAATGCCAGCCGAAACAAGCAGAGAGTCTTTTTACGACAGGAACGCAAATGCAGGGAGACGTGAAAATTTTTTTTAAACCCATTCCTGAGGGACATATTTACGACCCAGATCTGAGAGAAACTTCTGCCAGCCTGCCCACTACAGATGAAGAGTCAGGATTTGTGACAGAATCAGGTGTGCTCCAATTTCCTGATATCTTATGCAAGGGTTGCCCAACATGCAACGTTGACGTACCATCCGGAACATCAGTCACAGGCGCATTAGTAGAATGCCCAAAGTGCAACGTTCTACATTTACAACACCTCAGTACATTGGAAGAATACACTTTAAGCACTAACAGGTCCCACACTTCAGACTTCGTGATGTTGACCTCACTTTTGGTTGAGGTCTAGAAACTTCTTTTGTAGCCTAGGTCTAGCCATAGGACTTTCCTATTGACTAGTCTTAGAAAATTAGAAAAGGTACCCCCATAATTAGAAATTCAAAACTCTCCTATTTACTCAACTTGAAATTCCACATATTGATCTTAACCTCTAGCATTTAGTAGGTAAGATCATTATAAGAGAATTCAAGAAGAATCCCTATAGGATTACTTGGAACTAGGGTACACCATATCTTTACAATACATTAATCCATGGTTCATTTAGAATGGATATTTATCCAATTCTATGAGAAATGCCTAACTTGGTCTTTTGCCCCTAGGCACCTCCAAATTACCTAACTGCCCTTGGGACCCAAATTTGGCTAATATTCCCAAATTTTGCCAAAATACCCAAAATTGATCAAAACCCATTTCAAACACCTTGGATACATCCAAATTT
>NEWO01000199.1:450202-497188 GCA_003013225.1 Phalaenopsis aphrodite
CATTTGAGGTCGGTCCTTACATTTCGACACTCACTTTTAAGAATTGACATACATTTCAATTCTCAGTCCTACATTTCTGATTCATTACATTCGAGATCAGTCCTTACATTCCAACTATCTCTCTTTTTAATTGATATCTAAATTTCAATTCCCACATCAGGGTTAGCACTTACATACTGGTTCCCATCCTCTAGAACATTCTAAAATTTCATAACTCAAAGTTCACTCTCCAATCCCTAGCGAGAGTCACTACATCTTGACTTAATCAAACACTCACAAACTAATTCCCCAGCAGAAACAAATCACACACACAACTCTACACGTACTTCCGGGTCTTTCAACTTAGGAGTTTGTATTATTTTTGTGGATCTCCTTGGTCAATGCCAATACGCACGGTGTGCTTTCCCAGCACACCACACCTATTGGGGGTCCATTTATTGACCTCATTTTCGGTTGAGGTTTAGTTTTTCCCTCTTTAATAGCCTAAGGTCTAGCCATAGGATTTTCTTATTGACTATTCTTAGAAAGCTAGAAAAGGCACCCTCACCACTAGAAAATCCAAACCCTTCTCTACTCAACTTGAAGTTCCACATGTTGGTCTCAACCTCTAAATACTTAGTAGGTGGGGTCACTATAGGGGAAACTCAAGATGAGTCACCCTTAGGACTGCTGGACCTAAAGGTTGACCCTGGGTGTTGGCCTGGAGCTGAGGCATTCACTACACTTTCTGCACCCACAATCACTCACAACTCTGAACTCAAATTTCTGCCTAGGTCTCTTAATCTTTTGGGATACTCATGTAGATGGTCCGCTAAATCTACTAGCCCTAGGGCTATGGTTTAGCTAAGACCACTACATATAGTACCCAAAATGGGGTTTCCATGGCTTATTGATGGTAGTTGGCACTCGATCTCTACCAAGATACCCAACCTACCCTTTTGCTCCTCAGCACCCCAAATTACTTAAACACCCTTGAAAAACTAAACTTTGCCAAAATTCCCAAATTTATCCAAAATACCCAAATTTGATCAAAATTCATGTCAAACCTTTTGAAAACCTCCAAATTATCCAAAATTACCCTAAATCTCCAAAGATGGCCAAATTACCAAAATACCCCTCCATAGCCCAAAATCCCAAAAATTCCAAAAATTTCTAGAAAATCTCAATAAATCCCAAATATTCCCAATTTCATTTCTCTCAACTACTATATGACCCAATTTGGCCAATTTGACCATCTTTAACTAAAATCACCAAATTTGCCTTTAAAGACCAAAATTTCCCCAAATCCAAATCAAATGTCCATCAATTGCATATCAATTGACCCCAATTTAAATTAACTTTTAATATGACTAAACTAAACAAAATCCAAGCCTAATTGGCCCATTATTTGATCTCAATTTTTAGTTAGGTTAAAACCCCAACATTTGCCACATGACCTAATCTCACCAAATTGAACCCATAGACTAGCCAATTGGCCCCAATTAATTTTGAAAAATTTTGATAAAATTCCTATACATCAAAATCAACCATCAATTGGCCTTGGTAAAGCGTCAAATTTTTTTGATTTTGGCTTAAATCCAAAATTCCCAACTTTAGCCCAAATTGGTTAAGTCCCCAAATTTCACCCAATTGGTAGCCTTAACCTCCAAATTGACATCCAATTAATATTGAAAACTCTTCATGAGGTCTCTATTGACCATTTACAACAATATATTTGGACTTAGCCTAAGGCTAGCCCAAGCTAGACCCAAGCCTTGCCCAACATGACCAAATTGATTAAAGTTCAAAATTCCCTCAAATGGATCCTTCAATTGAGCTCAAAACCACTTCCATTCTTCACCAAAGTTATTTCTTATGATCATCTACACCAAATGCAATAATTAATTGGTCCAATTGACATGTCTAGCCTATACCAAACCCAAGACTTGGCCATTTGCACCCATTTGGACCCATGCACTAAATGTGACCTAACCACCCTAAAGTCACCAAATTAACTCCACCCTAGCCATTAGTTGGACTTAGTGACCAGTCCAACACCATGAATCTAGCTAAAGCATGCCATGGACCAAAGTTCCCCCAAATTAATGGATATTAGTTCCAAAAATGCATGTGCTTAAGACATCCTTACCAAAAGAATGTATTATTACACTAAATTGCTGTGACATATTCCCTTGGGTTCCCTGAGCTACTAGCCACCTCCCCCTGACCGGCCGGCCAGCCTAGTGGTTAGAAAAACTCAAAACCGAGAGCCACCCCCATGGCAGCTCACCCAAAATCAAACCTAGAGGCGAGCTCATCTAAATCAATATGAAGATTTCCTCTGCCCTCCACCTAAGCACCACAATGAACCCAAACGTGTGCTCTGAGAGCCACCCCATGACCATTTTTATAAAAACTCACCTCCACGGCCATGGGAGGTGTGCTAAAATATTTCTCGAAGATAGCCTCCCAAATCACTCACAGAGCTTCCTTGAGAACTCCTTAGCCCATTCCAATCACTCCACTGCCTTGATTCCCCCTGTATAACCCTAATTTTGATCTTAAAAATTAGGGCAGAAACAAGACATATCTCAAAACTCTACCAAACTTCAATTGCTTATGCCCACTCTTTCACAACAGGAAGAGAAGACAAAGCCCCATCAAATTACCCTCTGAAATAGCCTCCACCGTAGCTCTAGACCAACACCTGAGATCGAGCTTGGTCGAATTCATACCAAGGCCTTACACCACGACAAGAGGCTTAATCCCTAGCCTCCTTGGACCCCAACAAATGTGCTGAACACCTTTGATTGAAGCTCCCCTTCTCAGAGTAAAGGTATAAAACTTCACCTCCTTCCAAGCCTATTTTGATTCGCCATTTACTTGGGCTTGATTTCATGACACATTAACCATATGAATGTGTTCGTCTCACTAAGACGAACATTTTAAAAAAAAAATCACTTAACTTGGTTGAGAAATGAGAGAGATCATAAGCCTTGAATGTGGACAGCTCTCAACCTAAGCCATTGGGGACGATGACCACGCGTCGTCTGATCGCGCGTGTATCAAATGGATGGCCAAGATGAAGTTAGACAACGCTTCTTTACATAAACAGCAGGACGTGTGGCTGCTGGCGTGAACTGAGGCATTAAATAGTAGTGCGTCGCGTCGAGTTTCAGAGCTGCCTAGGATCTCCATGGCGCCGCGTGGATAAGGAGAAAAATAAGGATTTTTCTATTTATTTTAACTCCCTAAACTTAAAAAATCCATAACTTTGTGTAGAAAAATTAGAAAAAAAAAATAAAAATACTCTCTTGCTCAGTGAACAGAGGAGAATAATGTGGAATAAATTTTTGTCTCATTTGATGCATAAAATATTTTTAATTAATTAAACACTATTTGGGATCATTTGATTCTCCAGGCATATTGATACATCACCTTGACTTGAAATTTTAGCATGTTGTAATATCTGTCAAGGTAAACATCCTCTAATTTTCCAAAGTTAGAAGAGGTTTTTATACAGAGATCCATATTTTTCAAGATCTTGCACATTATTTCCTTAAAATATTCATGGAAATTAGCATATTGCTTAGAAAGTTCTGAGAAAATTTTGGAAGGTCCACCATGATCAGAGAAGCTTTTGGAAATAATTTCATAGGTCAAGTCATTTAAAATGCATTTAAATATTACAAACACTAAATCACTAAAATAATTAATTTTTGAAAATATAAACATTTAAATGACTTGATTATTTATCTCCACTGTGGTTTATAATCCATATAAATCACTATAAAATTTTCAAAATATTTTGAGTTCATTTGATAACTTAAGTTGATTTTTAAAGATAATTACCACTTTTGACACATAATGATTTTAAAAAAAATCAAAATATAACTCAAGAAATTATGAAACTTAGTTTTTTGAGTTCTATGTGATTAGGGACATTTTATAAAAATAAAATAATATTTAGAATAAAAACTTGATTTATAACCAATTTTAAATATTTAAAAATTCATTAAAACAAAAAAATAACAAAATTCATGGTAGTGTACTTAATTGCTTCCTAATCACTTAGGAATAATTAGAATATTTTTCCTGATTTTCTAAATAAAGATATTGAATTTCAAAGCTTAAAAATAATTTTTAAAGGCTAAAAATGAGTTTTCACTCAAATAATTCCAATAAATCAAAGAAAAATCAGAAAAATATGAAATTTACTCCTCTAGGTTCTCTAACCTCGGAGAGATTTTTCAAAGACACAAAATTTAATTTTAATCATTTAAAATATTTTTATTTTTATTAAATTTTCAAAAACTCAAAGACCCAGGATTTAAAATAACTATGAATGAGCTAGGATAAAAAATTCAAAGTCATTTGAATTGAATTTGACAAATTATGAAGTGTTAAAGCCTTAGGGGCAAATGTGTAATTTTGGAAATTTAGCCTTAATTAACATTTAGGCTTAAGTCAAGCAGAGAAATGGGCAACCTCTGATCTTAATCAATTTATTTGATGTTTGGAACACAAGGGGTTAATTGGTAGAAACCAATCTCACTTTCTTAATTAAGTTAATAAATTTCTAAATTATTAAAATTTGGAAGTTTATTAAAATTAAATAATCATGGACTTAGGGGTATGACTTTTGAAGTCAATAATTAATCAATTTAATGCCCCTATTTTGATTTTCAAATAAAAATTCAAATTATGAATCATGACCACTTAAAACTTTAACATTTTCAAAACTAATTAAGACACTCACAAAAGTCTTAAGGGCTTAGTGGTGACATAGGCCAAATCAAAATTGACTAATTGAGAATTAGAGAAATAAACATAACATAATCAAACATCCTTGATACACCACTAAGCCTAGTTAAAAAATTTGCTAAGTGTTCAGGTTACATCGACTTGCCCTTTATGGAAATTCACTCATATAATTTTAAAATTAAATGATAAATGATAATTAGCCCTTTCTTAGGGATAATTAAGACATCAATGTTCATTGAGCATTAGAAGTATTCACAGGATGAACCATTAAGCAACATAATAAGTTTAATTGGACTCAAGGCTTTCCACCAGTTGGTGAGGAAGGCATGGACCTGCTTCCTTCTCCTAACTTGTTGGATACCTCAGAGGTCTATTAAACTTAATATAATTTTGCTCAATAAAATCATCCTTAATTAAACTATTAAGGACTCACCAAAATACAACATAGAGTTAAGAAAACCATGAGAACTTTACCTTTCCTTCTCTTTTTAAATGCCCTCACATGCATTTTTAAGTTTCAGGTGGTGGAACGAGAAAACTCGCTAGGTATGCTTTTAAGGTTTATAATACCATCTTTCTTGTTCCTTTTCCTTACATGCTTTATGCTTGCATTTGCCTACATGTATGAAAACAACATAAACTTGCATGTTAACCAAAACCAAAGACCAAAACCAAAACTAAAACCAACCAAGATAAAATCCACCACCACAACATTCAAAATATAAAACAACTCAAAGTTTAATCACAAACATCACACAAAACTACAATTGCAACTAAATTAAGATGTCTCTATCGGATGATCAAAAATCCCTCGGAGGAGGTAACCTACGGTTGCTAACAAGGCTTCCCATGGTTTAAATGAAATTATGGAACTCATTAAGTTGGGTGTAGTAAGTTTATTTGGACTAAGTAAATCTAATAGAAAATAGTGGTGCCAGAACGAGGGAACCGTAGGATCTTAACCGGTGTCACTCTAATCAACTTTAATATGTCATCATAAAATTTTAAGAACTTCAACCATAGGGCCACATGATTTGACTTTATAACATGATACACTAGAAAACACAAACTCGTCGCGGTAAAAAACTTGGAGCTAGAATGGTGGGTAGCACGACTATCTTCAACAGCAAAACCTGTCTTCCCCAGCTAAACCAATTTTACTTCCTTAGACTTAAACAACAAAGGCATACAACTTCGAGGTTGCTTGCTTATTCAACGTAAATCCTCACATCATCTTTAGGCCTTTCCATAGCCCTAATATACAATATAAGCCCTAACTCGTCTTAAGATTCCGAGGTTGTCGTTTGTCACGACCAAAATACTCATATCTTCCAGGCTATCTGTGTGATTGTTTCACACGAATATAAGCCATAACTAATAAAATTGATAGGATGAAAGAATTAAATTTTTCTCCTCTAAATTCAAACCAAATATTAGGATAGCTTGAGGAGTCACCGAGATTCTCCTCTAGAATCCATGACATCCACTAGTTCTTTCTCCTTTGGATTCTACAATAAAATGTTCGAAATTTGAACCAACCCCTTTTCACAGCTCTACGTCCGATTTCATTGAAAAGTCCTACCCTTTGAAATTCCTTGAAGACAATATTTCCCGATCTTTATCGAGAGTCTTCTTAAGTGACTTTGGTCATTTAAGATGTAATTAACTATAGGGGATTGCCCTTATAGGAAACATGTCTAATCCCATCTTAATATAAACCCTATTTAATACTTTATATTAAATAAGAAAACTTGTCGGCAAATACAAAGGTTTTGCAGACCAAACATATGTCATACTTTCCTTAGTTTATTTGATCTAGCCTCATTCTCAAGTCTTGTGTTTATCATTCGGGATAGATACAAAATTTGTACAGTGCTCTTTCACTTTAAACTATGAAAAATATGGGGTCAGTTTGATTTCATACTTCAACATCCTTCCGAAGCGAGTGACTGGATTTCGATTCCGGCGACCGACAGCTTCTTACGGGCAACTCCCCATAAACCTCCGAAAAGCACCGACAGCGCCATTTGAGAGTTCTATTGAATTAAATAACCTAAATCTTGAGAAAAATCCACCGTCAGCGGCGTCGATGGTGTCGTCGGTGAGATTTTAAAAATTGGTTCAATTTCTAGATTTTTGTGATTTGGATAAATTTCAAGCATCTTCGACATTCGTTCAATCTTTTTAAATATAAATTTAAGTGATTAAATGATGTAATAACACAAATAAACATTCACAACACAAAATATCACAATTATATATAAAATTTAAGGGTTACAATACACGTTACACAACACACATAAATTTGGTATTTTCTCATCCTTAATACATTACTTCAGCGTCGTAATCCAAGCCACAACACTCTAAAAGCTGAAAACAAACGTTTTATGCTCAATCTCAACTATAGTAAGATCTAAAAGCAAAATTCAAAAGTAAAGCAAACACATAAGTTCAAATCAAATCAAACACATAGACTTATAGGTAGTAAAGTAAATCTACTACTTCTTTGTTTCAATGCTTGTTTCTCCCCTGGTATCGCCCATGGACTGAACATGAACGATGAGGTTATAGAAGGGTCGGTATGGGAATTCATCAGTAGAGTCCTCTTCTATCAATCCCATCTTTCTCATCAATCGTATCAAACTTCCTTTAAGATGTCCAGAGTGATCAAAATGCTCTTTCATCCTTAAGTCTAGATGATAAAAAAATTCAGAGATATTGTTAACTGTATTCATAATGTTTTGTACCTCTTTCTCCAGTTTCTTGATTCTATGCAGGATCACTGGTGTCTTGTCCGGAACAAGAGGCTGAATAGGAGGTGAATTCTGAGACGATTGATCCGTAATAATAGTCACATCATTCTCATCTTCATTGGCTGGGAACTTTTATTTTGGGACCAAAGGCTTCCAAGGTAGAAGTACATTGTCTTAATTCTCATAAGATACTTGGAACTGACTACAGAGTAATAAGAATGTTGAAGGTTGTCCAAGCTCATAAGTTGATCCATGAACGATTAAGCCCAAAACAGACTTCACAATTATCGTTCCAATATCAATCTGTAGTCCCATTTGAATAGAGTAATTCAAAATAGCACTTTTTAATAACTTTACTGATCGTCATTGTCGGCAATAGTTGTGTAGAAATGAAGATGTGCCAGTGTTTAGAAACAGGGCTTAGAAGTGTAGCAGAGAAACTAACATACCCGTTTTCTCATTTCCCAGTCTTCAGTCTCGTCCGTTAAAAATTGGTAGATCTCATTCATCAGATTTCTTGTCGGGATGAAGTTGGAATAATGGCAGACAGGAAAATTCTCGATCATATATAACTCATTAATCCATGCATGAGTAAAAGTTATCCATCTGCCTTGCACATCGACGACTCTCTGGTTGATTCAATGAAAATTAACATAAAACTCCTTCACCACAGGAACGACCACGGTGGCAATAATGTAGCAAACACTTCCCATCATCGTCGCACAATCATCTCTTCAATTACTATCGAAGGATTGTTCAATCCTCAATTCACGAATCCTTTTTCTTTGATTAATCTCCTCTTTTTCACAACTTTGTTGAAGATTCATTGCACCTGAGAACTAATGAACTTTCTTTTGTTGAAAACTTGAAATCTTGGGTTTTCAGTGGAATTGGAAGCCATAGGGATAAATTTGGTGGAGTTTCAATTTGTTTTTGGGTAATATGAATTTAAGAATTGAGTTTGGAAGTTTATAGGGAGTAAATCTTGGCTAAAACCGCCAAAAATCAACATTTTGAAGTCCGAAAACCGTCATCTCACCGTTCTTACCGTTGAAGACATCGATGGCGAGCCTTGAGAATTAATTGTCTGGACTCATGGGAAAAACCCGTCGTCGGCGCCCAAGGCAAAAATTTCACATTTCGCTCTGGTCTAAATGTGTTCCAACTTTCTCTATGGATCCAATTTTTATGATGATTCGAGGGTAAATACGAGTAATATAGTTCAATACTACCACAAACTAACTATAAGATCCAAGAAAAACACTATAATCACAAAAAAAAATAAAGATAACTATGTGTTGCCTCTCATAAAGCGCTTGGTTTAACATCATCAACCCGACCTATTCAGATATTATTCAAACTGACTGACAATTAAAATCTCTTCAAATTTTGGTCTTTTACCCTCAAAATACGATTTTAATCTGTGTCCATTTACTTTAAATCTATTCCTAATCTTTTGATCTTCAATTTCAATAGCTCCGTAAGTATAAACATGAGTCACAGTAAAGGGTCATAACCAACAAGACTTCAATCTCTCAGGGAGTAGCATCAGCCTTATGTTGTAAAGCAAAATTTCTTGACCTGGTTCAAAGTTCTTCTGGTTAATCATCCAATCATGCCATAACTTCAGTTTCTCCTTATAAATTGTGTTTTTATCATAAGATTCATTTCTTAATTCTTCCAATTTATTCATTTGTAACAATCCCTTCTCACCAGCATCTTTCAAATTATAATTGAATTCTTTAATTGCCCAATATGCTTTATGCTCCAATTCTACTGGTAAGTGATAAGCCTTTCCAAAATTTAGCTTGTAAGGAGTCATTCCAATAAGAGTGTTCTAAGCAGTCCTGTAAGCCCATAATGCAGCATCCAGTCTAGTAGACCAATCTACTCTACTAGGGTTTATAGTCTTCTCCAGTATTTGTTAATCTCTCTATTAGAACTTCAGCTAACCCACTCGTTTGAGGGTGATAGGAAGTTGAGATTCTATGAATAACATTAAACTTTTCTATTAATCTTTGAATGTATTTATTTCTGAAATGGGATCCTCCGTCAGTGATAATCACTCTCAGCATTCTGTATCTAGTGAAAATATTTTTCATTAAAGATCTTGAAACACTTTTAGCGTCACGACGAGGTAAAGCTTGTGCTTTAATCTACTTTAAAATGAATTCTACCACAACTAATATGTATAAGTTCCCAGATGAAGGAATAATTGGTCCCATGAAATTCAATCCCCAAACATTAAAGGTCTCAACTTCTAACATGAAATTTAGAGGCATTTCATTTCTTCTGGACATATTGCCTACTCGTTGGCATCAATCACAAGTTTTTATGTATCCGTAAACATCTCTAAAGGAGTAGGCCAATAGAATTTAGCTTGTAAAATTTTATAAGCAGTTTTATCAGTTCTAAAATGTCCTCCAAATTCAGAATTATGACATTTCTGAATAATTAGTTCAATTTCTTCATAAGGTACACATCTTCTCATAATAAGATCCTTACATTATTTATATTAATAAGGCTCATCCCAAAAATATGCTTTCGCATCATGAATGAATTTTCTTTGTCATTGCAATGTCAGCATAGGTGACAAAATATCACTTATAATATAATTAACAATATAAGCATACCATGGTATTTTACACTCATTAATATTATAGAGTTGTTCATCAGAGAAACTGTTTGTAATTTCATTGTCAGTGTCAGATAATTCATGATAGTCTAGTCTTGACAAATGATCAGCAATTTGATTATCAATTCCTTTTCTATCAATAACAACAAAATTAAATTCTTGCTTCAAAAGTATCCATCTAATTAACCTTAGTTTGATATCCTTCTTTTGCATCAGATATTTATTAGCAGAGTGATCAGTGTGCACAACACATTTATTCTCAATAAAATAAGATCTAAACTTGTCCAAAGCATACACAATAGCTAATAACTCTTTCTCAGTAACAGTGTAGTTAATTTGAGCATCGTTAAGAGTTTTACTAGCGTAGTATATAACTTTAAAGATTTTATCATACCTTTATCCAAGAACAGGTACAATAACATAATCACTGGCATCGTACATCAGTTTGAATGATTTTTCCTAGTTAGGTGAAACTATTATAGGGGCTGTGATTAGCTTTTCTTTTAATAACTCAAAGACATTTAAACAATCTTCAGTAAACTAAAATTTATTGTGCTTTTCTAAACGTTGGCATAGAGGTTTGGTAATTTTTGAAAAATCTTTAATATAACGCCTGTAAAAACCAACATGTCCAAGAAAACTTCTAACCCCTCTTACATTAGTAGGAGGTGTTAATTTAGATATGTCCAAGAAAACTTCCATACCATTTTCTAAAATTTTATGCCTTAACATAATTCCTTCTGCAACCATAAATTGACATTTTTCCCAATTTAGAACTAAATTGGTTCTTTCGCATAACTCCAAAACTTTTTCAAATTAATTTAAGCATGCGTCAAATGATGTTCCAAATATACATAAATCATCCATAAACACTTCTATTCCATCATCAATTAACTTACTAAATATAGACATCCTACATCCCTGGAATGTTGCAGGTGCATTACATAATCCGAAAGGCATTCTTCGAAATGCAAAAGTACCATAAGGACTAGTAAATGTTGTCTTTTCTTGATCCTTAGGAGCAATATGAATTTGATGGTAGCCGGTATATCCATCTAAAGAACAAAAATATTTGTGCCCAGCAAGTCTATCCACTATTTGGTCTAAAAATGGTAAAGAAAGTGATCTTTCCAAGTGGCAGTGTTTAATTTTCTAGAAATAATGTAAATACGCCAACCAATAACTTGTCTGATAGGTATTAATTCATAATTCTCTTGTGCTTCAACAGTCACCTCTCCTTTCTTAGGAACATAATGAATTGGACTTACCCAAGCATTGTCTAAAATAGGATATATAATTCCAGTGTCCAACCATTTCAAAATTTCTTTCTTGACTACTTCTTTCATCATTGGGTTTAATATCCTTTGTGGATCAACTCTTGGTTTATATTGTTCATGCAGTATAATTCTATGCATACAGATCAAAGAACTGAGTCTGTTAACATCAGCTAAGGTCCAACTGAAAGCTTTCTTATATCTCTGTAATAAATCCAAAAGTTTTTGCTCTTCCAAATCATTTAACTCTGAAGATATAATAACATCTAATGTAGATGTGTTTCCCATAAACACATACTTCAAGTGGTTAGGCAATATTTTCAACTCAAGTTCTGTTGGTTTTATAATTGACGGAACTGGATTCTTATCAGCATTTCCTGTAATATCCATCATCTCAAATTTTTCTTGAACATTATCCAATTCTTCATTTTCTATTTCGTCAAAAATAACTTCATCTTTGTCTTCAAAATCTTTTTTCTCTTCAAAATAATCTTTAAAATGCTCGTTCAATAGATGTTTACTAATTTACATTAAAAAACATTCATTATCTCTTTCAACAGCAGAGTATTTCATAGATTTCACAATGTTAAAAGTTACTTCTCTATCGTTAACTCTCATACTTATTTCTTCCTTTTAAACATTTATCATAGCTATTCCAGTAGCTAAAAAAGGTCTCCCTAAAATTATAGGTATTTATTTATCTTCTTCCATATCTAAAACAAAAAAATCCACAACAAAGATAAATTTATCAACTTTTACAAACATATCTTCTATAACTCCCTTAGGATAAGTAACTAAACGATCTGCTAATAGAAGAGTTACAGAAGTAGGTGAGACTTCTCCTAATCCTAATCTTTTGAAAATTGATAGAGGCGTAAGATTAATGCTGGCTCTCAAATCTCATAAAGCTATTTCATAAAACTTTTCACCAATAGCACACGGTATAGTGAACCTACCTGGATCTTTTAATTTTTCAGGAAACTTTTTCTGAGTAATTGCACTACACTCATCGCTAAGTGCAACAGTCTCATAATCAGTGAACTTCCTTTTATTGTTCAAAATATCTTTCATAAACTTCACATAATTGGGCATTTCCTCTCAAGCTTCTACGAAAGGTATAATTACCATTGATTTCTTAAGAATTTCTACAAACTTGGAAAATTGTTTATCTTTTTTGTGTTGCTTCAATCTTTGAGGAAAAGGCAACAGAGGTTTCTCCACAGTAATTTTCATTGGTGTAAGTGGATATTCTAAATCTGAGTATTCATAATCCTTTTCTTTTTTTGTATCCACTTTCTCTTTTTTAGTTTCAGTTTCTTTCTGCACTCTTGTTTCAAATTCTTTTTGACTTTGTAAATGTACCGCTTTTATCTGTTCTTTTCCTTGATCTTTAGGATTTGGTTCCACAGTACTAGAAAAAGTTCCTGATGTTCAGTTACTAAGCGTAGTAGCGATATGCCTCAATTGGTTTTCAATATTCTTGATAGCAGTTCGTTGATTTTGTAACTGGTTTCCTTGAATTAGTAATTAATTTCTTTGATTCTATAATTGTTGAATCATGTTCGATATCAGCTCTTCCATATACAACTTCTTTTCCTTAAATTGAGTGTTTCTATTAACTCCTCGAGGATAAGAAGGTCTATAATAAACATTTCCTTGGTTGGATGAATTTCCCAATGGGTTTACTGAGTTATTTGCTCATTATTGATTTGTAGAAGAACTGTTATTCCAATTAAAGTTAGGATAATTCTTCCAACCTGAGTTATAATAGTTTGAATAAGGATTGTTGGGTCTATTATTAATAGTATTTAAAGTCTCATAAGAAGGTTGAACATCCACAAATTTTCCAGATAAATTCTCTTTCATGATAGTAGATGTTGGAGGATAATTCATTCTATAATGATCTAATTTCTTTGAGATTGCAGCAATCTACGAAGCTAACATAGATATTGCATCAGAATCATGGATACTAACTACTCTTTTAGGATTTACTCTTTCAGAGGGCCATTGAAAATTATTGGTAGCCATCTCTTCTATTAACGAGTAAGCCTCATCAAAAGGTTTTGACATTAAAGAACCACCAGCCGCAACATCTAAAATCAAACTAAGATATCCCACTAATCCATTGTAAAAAGTTTGAATTATCAACCAATCTAGTAATGAATGATTTGGGAACTTCCTAAGAAGATCGTTAAATCTCTCCCAAGCTTCATATATGGACTCTCCATCAATCTGACAAAATGATGTTATGTCATTTCTAAGTTTAGCAGTTTTGGATAGAGGGAAATATTTGGATAGAAATTTCTAAGAATGTTCTCCACAAGTTCTAATAGATCCAGGTGCTAACAAATTTAACCACATCTTAGCCTTATCCCTAAGTGAAAAAGGAAAAAAGTTTAAGTCTAACAACATCGTTCGAAACTCTGTCATATTTAAACGTAGCACAAAGTTCTAAAAACTAGTGAGGTGTAAATTAGCAACTTCATTTGGTGTACCTCTTAATTGATTGTTTTGTACCATTTAGATAATAGCAGGTTTGAGCTCAAATGATTTAGCAGCTACATCAGGATTTTGGATAGATAAGTGAATTTTATCTACTGTAAGATTTGTATAATCTCGTAGAGGTCTAGGTTGATGTTCGTTTTCTATCCTTTGTTTGCTCACATTGTTTTTCAGTGTGTCAGGATTTCTAGGCTCTTTTCTTAGTTTTCTAATTCTCCTAACAGTGCGTTCTAATTCTGAATCGTAGGGTATAGGATTTTTAGGTCCAAATTTACACATACAATTGAAATCACCACACAGAAAAATACGTAACTAAATATGAAAATAAGTTGCAATTCAAGTAAAAATATTCTAATAGTCCTAATTTGTCTGTTAATATAATAATTATTTTTTTTAAATCTAATTTTTACTCCCCGGCAACGGCACCAAAAACTTGACAACGACTTTATATATGTTTAAAAATACAAGAATTTGATACTGCTGCTAGAAGATTTAAATCCCCGGCAATGACGCCAAAAACTTGACAACAGCTATAGATTAGATAAAGATGTGTATAAAAAATTCAATAATTGCAAAGTCACAATTATCAACGTAAGTATATGTATCGCTCAATTAATATAGGGCTCTAACGGAGTCCTGAATATTGATCCCACAGGGAGTAATATTAGAGGCTACACACGAAGATTTAAAAAATTAATACTTGATCACAAAAATATAGTTCAAATTGCATATGTGTCGGTAATACAAAATTGAAATGTAATTTTAATAAAATTTAAATTAACTAATTCTACTAATAAAGTTTCTAATGTGAAGTTCAATATATAAAAAAATATCATTCTCCTTGTCAAGAAATTTATGTGAATGGATAAATTGAATCAGTTGAAATTGTATTGTGTCAAATAAGAACATACCTATTCTTTACCCTTTGGACCAGGTATAAAGAACATTGACTAATCCCATGCCTGGTTAACGAATCTACGGCTAGGCTGGGAGGATACCGGCTCTCGCTTCGGAGATCCCACGTTCCCCATGCATGAGGGCTAACATCTACACTTCAACAACCAAATGATAGGACCAAATTGAGGATTTTAGTCCGTCACTCTAAAATCTCCAATTCTACACCCGATAATTTTTATTTTCCTATTTATTTGCACCCAAATTTCAAGATTCTTGGATGTAATATTCACGATAGTTGTAAAACTGAACATATTTTAACTAATCAATTGGCGAGATTGAAAGTAAATTAAGCTTGAAGTGAAAAGATCATCACGAATTCTTTAACATTCTCATGGCACAACCAATTCAAATCACCATTTAACAAAATCTCAAGACAAGGAGAAAGATAGAGAAAACTACTAAGAACTCATGAAGAAGATACGATAAATCTTGTAATTTTTATATAAAAGCAAAGCCATATAAACCTCAATAAATAAATACAACTTATCTCTAATTCCCCCCAAGCAAACTACTCAAAGTTCCTCTAAATCTCTTCCTTTCTTTACAACACACAGAATTTTCCTTCAAAGTGGCAAGGAGGAAGAAATTTCTCACTTTACTTCCACTCTTACATAATCTCAAAGAATTCCTCACAATACTAACCACTCTCTCACTCTAATGGGCACCAAGAACAAAAAAGACTCAACGGACACCCGTGGGCACCTGTGGACACCCTCTTTTTTGGCCTCCAAATGTTTCTTTTAAAGTTGTTTAAGAGTTTTAAAGAGCTGCCCAAGTGTCCCTTCAAAAATTGTCCACATTCAATGCATCTGTTGAGAGAATTGATGTGCTCGCCATCGGCGGCCTTCTAGAATATTAAATTCTGGACTATCGGGAAAAACTCGCCGTCGGCACCCAACATCAAATCTTCATATTTTGGTCCTTTTTGCTCCAAATTCACTCCTTTTTGCATCTTTTTTCTCCAATGATCATGATTCAACATACCTGTAACAAAACATAAAAAATACCTTTCTTTAATGTGCAATATCATCAAAAATCAGTGCAAAATAGGTATGATAATCTCAACATATTTTTCGTTGGTCATTATCCTACACCTTCATCTAAATGAGATGAACCTATCTATACTACAAAAGTATCAGGAAATGCAAACTTTCTTCATAGAGGTCCAAACCAAAGCAAAAAATTAAGGTTTTTGGGTTATATCTTTACCCAAGAGATGAGGCCTCGATTGGGGTTGTTCTTGATCTTTTTTAGGGTCCCACAAACCTCCTCAAAGTGCTATTTTAAGATGTGATGCGGCCTATGTATGATATTTGTCTAATGGTGGTTCAGGCTTGGTGTTGGTATAGGCTAAAGTGCTCGAGGTGGGTGGATTTTGATTAGGGAAGTTCTCTTAAGCTCTGGTGAAACTTAAAATAAGTTAATTTGGTGTTTTGGTGGACCTGGTTGTATATCCATGAAATACCCTAGATTTTGAGTTGAAAAGTAAGGCTGGATAGTTGAGGACATGGATTAGCAAGGATAGGAATGAACTTAGAGTCACTGGGAGAGGTTGTGGAAGAAAATGGATAGAGTTTACCCTAGGTCCTTGAACTTCTACTTTTTGACCATGGATGTGGCCGATTTATAGTTCCGAACAAAGGGAAGGCTTTGGGCATTCATTGAAAGGTGCAAATTAGCTTTGGTGGTGCGGGAAACAACAAAATTGTCCAACTAGGGATTTCCACATTAGATGGGTGATATTTGGTCTTTAAACCAAGGTGAGACTTATAGGTTTTTTATTTTCCGACCACTAGAGTGGCCGACTTGCCCAGAGCTAGTGGCTAGCTAGCTTACAGAAGTTAGGAGGTTTAATGGTGATTAGTTTGGATCCTAAGTTAGCAGGTTGCATGGGTATTTTAGTAAACCAAATTAGGGAATGGGGTTTGCCTAATTTGAGGAAACATTGGCCCATTAAAAAAAATTGGCTTAGCAAGGATTGAGGTGGTCAACTCAATTTCTTAGGATGAGGCTGAGGTGATTAAGTATTGATTAAATCAAAAGGTTTGGATCAATTTTTTTGTGATTTAGGTTTAAAGTTGGATTCATACTTGAAATTGGATCTTGGCTTAGTTTGGGGTGGACCTATACCAATTGATGGTTCAAAAATGTCTTGAAAATTGTCATGATGAATTTAGGGTGTAAATTTTAAGAAATTAGATTAATCATATGGCTCAAATTTGATGTACAGTTGGATTTTAGGTTAATCTAGGGATGTTGACTGGAATTTGAATTTAAGAATTCAATTTGGTTGAATTAGGTTTGGATTTGATGAAATTAGGTTCATATTTGATTATACTGGATTTATATTTGATAAAATATGGGTTGTAGTTGAAATTGGGTGAATTTTAAGTAAATTTGATGAAAATTTGGAGTGATTTGAGAATTTTTTAAATTTGAGGCTATGTTTGTAATTTTGTCAATTATGGTGGATTTAGGGAATTTGGGATGAATTTGTATAATTTGAATAATATGAAGTGGTTTAACATGGTTCTTGGTGAAAAAGTAGGAATTTGGGCAATTTTGGAAATTTTTGGGATTCAAGGGCATTTTGCTCATTTTAGTGAAATTTAGGGTTAGAAGGTCAAAGTTGGATCTTTTAGTGGAATTGGATTTGATTGAACATGATGATCATGCAAGCCACAAAAAAGTATCCCTAAAGCCATAAGACCCATAAGAGAAGTCATTTTGGATCCAACATGTGGCCATCATTGCCAAAGGCTAAGGGTTGGGGAGCACCCAAATTAGTTTCAAAAGGAGCAAGGAGATAGGTTAGGTGTAGGTGATTTTAGGGGTTTCAAATTTGTGAATTTAATGGTCTCAAGTGTGTGTGCGTTTGACCAAGATCAAGCCACCCAATGTTGACCTAAGGCTTGAAAGTCCTATGGGGACTCTCTTTGGGCTTCCTCATGTTGGTTTCATCCTTCTAATTGCTAGAGGTTAAAACCACACACGTGAAACCTTAGAGAGAGTAAAAAGTGTTTAGAGTTTCTAAGAGAGTGGGCTCCATCGCTAGTCCTCTAGAATAGTCAACAAGAAATTCTTATCGCTAGATCTCAGGCATCTAAGAGAAGAAAAATAGACCTTACCAAAATTGTAATCAATAAAGGAATAAGAGGTTTACAATTTTCTATCATATCTAGAATCTCATGCCTCTCCTGAATAATTTTTTGTATTCTCTTCAACCAGTAAAGCAAATTCATCTATAGAGTCTACACAGTTTTTCTATTTCAATTATGGCTCTAATATTTTGATTTCATAGCTCTCTTAAAAATATTTTCTATATAAAGAATAAATTAAATCCATTAAAAAACATGCAACTTATTTTCCTTCAAAAAGATAATTTATAGATTTTAATATGTTAAACGAGACCTCTTGATCATTTACACACATAATTAATTCACTATTTTACAGATCTATCATGGATCGTACAGTGGCATGAAGAGGCCTACAAAATACTATGAGAATTTCCTTATCTTATTTCATATCTGAAACAATCAAAATCAACATGAAACATAAATTTTTCCATCTTTATGAGAACATTTTCTATGGGACCTTGGATATGTGATTAATCAATCAAATAATTGAAGGGTTATAGTATTAGAAGACACATCTTCTAATCCTAACCTTGTTTGGTCTATTGTTAACCGCATTTTTGGTCTCATATGATGAAGTATTAACATCAACCAATTGCCCAGATGAGTTTTTCTCAATTACTAGAGGTCCTTGAGTTTAGCTCATTCCAAATTGATCTAGCATCCTAGATATGTCTACTACCTGAGAAGTTAGAATCTAAAGCACATTTGTGTCATGTACACTACCTACATTCCTAGGGTTTATTCTCTCAGAAGGTCATTGGAATTTTTTAGTGGCCATCTCCTGAATAAGATAATATGACTCATCAAATGGATTTAGCATGTGCCAACCACTAATGATAACATCAATAATAAATTTAAGGGATCCATCTAAACAATTATAAAAATTCTGAATAAATATCCAATCATGCAATGCATAATGTGGTCACTTCCTAAGAAGCTCCTTAAATAATTCTCAAGCCTCATAAAGCTACTCATCTTCATGCTGGAAAAATGAAGTAGTATCTTTTCAAATTCTAGCTTTTTTTGAGGTGGGAAAAACTTAGCAAGGAATTTTTGGGCTAAGTCAACCTATGTTCTGATTGATTAGGATGATATTGAATTTTACTACATTTTGGCTTTGTCCATCAGAGAAAAAGGAAAAAACCTATGCCTAACAACATCATTTGACATGCCATTACAATAAAATGTAGTGCGAAGTTCTAAGAAACTTGTTAAGTGTAAGTTAGTATCTTCAGACAAGGTTTCCCCAAGTAGTGTGTTCTAGACCATCTAGATAATTATAGGTTTAATTTCAAATATTTTAGTTTCGTCTAAAAGGTGTTTAAAAAAGGACTGGAAGATTCTTGTCAGCAACCATAGACTGCATCGTCCAAAAATCTTCATAGATCTGAACACAGATGTTCAAGTTGCATTCGGTGATCCTTGTTCACTAGGGTTCAATTTAAGTTTTATTGTATTATTTAGATTTTTGGGGTTGGAAAATTGTAGGTTGTTTATGATTTATTAGTCAATTGAATTTTGTCATTTTTATCAATCATTTTTATTTGGGATGATCAAATCAGGATCCCATGGTTCCGTCATCCCGGATCATTATGTTTGCGGTTTGATTAACCATAAATTTTTGGAAGATATTTGTTAGCAAACATGGGTTACCTACTCCAATTTAACTTATCAAACCCGGTTTCATTTTAGGATCAAGTTTAAGTTTTAATGTATTCTAAAGTGGATTTTATGTTTATGTTGGTGATTTGCTAAGTTGAATTTTTTTGTCGATGATGTCATTTGCTTGAGGTTTGATGTTTCAGTAAAGTTTAAGATTTAGGTTTTTTTTTTGGTAAAACCTAATAATTTTCATAGGTTCAGTTTAACTACAACCTAAAGGTTAAAGTCATTTAGACACAATTTAGATAGAACCTAAAATTGATGTCATGTTAAGCTCAATTTAGAAATTGAAATTGATTTTAAGTCCAATTTAGGTAGGACTCAAGATTTGAGGTGATTTAAGTTTTATGTTGATAGAAATTAAAGTTTAAATTGGTTTAGGTTCAATGTTGGTAGAACTTAAAGTTTCAGGTTTAATGTGTGTAGAACCTAAGATTAATGATTATTTTAAGTCCAATTTAAGTAGGACCTAAAGTTTATTTAGGTTCAATATGGTTTAAACCCAAGGTCTGAAATAAATTTAAGTCCAATGTTGGTAGGACATAAATGTTAATCTAGGTTTAATATGGATTGAAACTGAGGATTTGAAATTGTTCTAAGTCCAATGTGGGTAGGACTTAAGGTTGATTTAAATTCAATATGGATTGAACCTAAGGATTCAAATGGTTCTAAGTTCAATTTAGGTAGGACATAAGAAGATTTCGGTTCAATATAGGTAAAATCTAAGTTTTGAAATCATTCTAAGTCCAATGTAGGTAGGACTTAAGGAATTTTAGGTTCAATGTAGGTAGAACCTAAAGTTTTAGATGGTTTAAGTCCAATGTATATAGGACTTAAGGTTGATTTAGGTTCAATGTAGGTTGAATGAAATTCAGAGTTTAAAATTTTTTAAGTCCAAGGTTGGCAGGACTTAAGGAAATCTAGGTTCAATGTAGGTAAAACCTAAAGTTTTAGATGGTTTAAGTCGAATGTATATATGACTTAAGGTTGATTTAAGTCAAATGTAGGTTGAACCTATGATTAAAAATGATTTAAGTACAATGTAGGTAGGACTTAGAGTGATTTAGATTCAATATGAATTGAACCTAACATTTGATTTGATTTAGATTTCGGTTGAGTTGAACCTAAGGGTTTGATTTGAATTAGGTTCAAGTCAGGTTTGAACCTAAGTGTTTGATTTCTTTTAGGTCCAAGTTGGGTAGAACCTTGATTTGATTTAGGTTCAAGTTAGGTTGAACCTAAGGTTTTAGATTGAGTTAAGTCTAATGTAATTAAGACTTAAGGATTTGATTAAATCTAATTTAGATTAGATCTAATGAAGTTTGAGAGTTAATTAAACTTAACACGGGTAAAGTTTAATTAGTTTTATTAGGTCTAATTAGGGTCAGGCCTAATTGGGTTTAGGTTGAATTAAGCATAATGTAAGTAAGACTTAAGGTGATTAATTAGGTCTAATTAGGGTTAGACCTAATTGGGTTTAGATTTAATTAATCCTGATGTAAGTAAGGCCTAATATGATTAATTAGGTCTGATTAAGATTAGACCTAATTGGGGTTTAAGTGTCTTAAGCCTAATGAGATTAAGGCCTAAAAGGGCTAACTAGGTCTGATTGTGGTTTAGTCCTAATTAACGTTCGTTGAGTTAATCCTAATGTGATTAAGGCTTAACGTTGTTTAAATAGGTCTAATTTTGATTTAGACCTAATTGAGGTTCAAGATGTTAAACATAATGTGATTGAAGTTTAACTTGCTTTAATTAGGTCTGATTGTGGTTTAGAGCTAATTATGGTTTATTGTGTTAAACCTAATAGAATTAAGGTTTATCAAGGTTTACCTAGGTCCAATTATGACTTAAACGTAATTATGGTTTATGATGATAAACCTAATGTGATTAAGGTTTAACAAGTTTTAATTAGGTCAAAATGAAGTTTAGAATTAATTAGGGTTTGTGATGTTAATCCTATTGTGATTAAGGTTAACAGGGTTTAATTTGGTCTAATTGAGTTTTAGACCTAATTAATGACTATGATGTTAAACATAATGTGTTTATAGTTTAACAAGGGTTAATCAAATCTAATTGAGGTTTAGACTTAATTAATGTTTATGGTGTTAAACCTAATGTGATTAAGGTTTAAAAGGGTTTAATCAGGTCTAATTGAGGTTTAAACCTCATTAGGGTTTATGATGTTAAACCTAATGTGATTAAGGTTTAATAATGTTTAAGGAGGTCTAATTGAGGTTTTGACCTAATTAGAGTTTATGGTGTTAAACCTATTGTGATTTAGGTTTAAAAGGGTTTAATCAGATCTAGTTGAGGTTTAGACCTAATTAGGGTTTATGATGCTAAAACTAATGTGATTAAGGTTTCATAACGTTTAAGGAGGTCTAATTGAGGTTTAGACCTAATTAGAGTTTATGGTTTTAAACCTAATGTGATTAAGGTTTAATAGGGTTTAATCAAGTCTAATTGAGGTTTAGACATATATAGGGTTTATGATGTTAAACCTAATGTGATTAAAGTTTAACATAGTTTAAGCAGGTTTAATTAAGGTCTAACAGGGTTTGGTGAAGTGTGGGTTCACCTAAACTAAATTTAATTGTTTGTGTCTTTTTTGGACTGAATTCAAAATTTAACTTACGTCTATGTTGGTTTGACTTAAATGTTATGTGAGTTTGATCTCAAGATCTGAGATTTTGACTTTATGTCTATAGGGTTTAGACCTAATAGTCCTGATGAGATAGCTAGACCTTATGCTTGTTAGGGTTTGGATTCACCTTAAATCCAGATTGCGGTTAGACCTAAGGATTCATACTTAGTCAATCGTGTATGTCATTCAAGGCTGAGGTTCAAGCCAAAGAAATTCTAGGGTTTGAAATTTACAATTTTAACCATAAATGGTAAAAAACACATTTTAAATTTTCTAATGGCTAAAATTTGTCATTTTAGAGTTTAAAATTGCCACTCTAAATTTTCTAACCATTTTCAAATTTAATTTCCAATATCTTAATTTTTTTATAATTCTTTCAGAAATAATTACAAAATTTGATAGAAATTAGGAAATTGGAGCCTAAGGATTATTCCTAATCTAGGAAAAATATGAGAATGTTCCTAAAAACTGTAAGGTTTTCCCCTAAAATTTTTAGTTTTTTTTTAAAGTATAAATAATTTTTAATAATTAAATTGCTCTAGAGTGTAATTAGTCAATTAAAAATTTAAAATAAATTATTAAATTTTGATTTCACTTCCATAATTTTCTTCTCATTTTCCTGAGTCTAGAGGTATTTTTGTCATATTTTTGAGAATTTTCTATTTCAACAAATGAATTTTTGATGGTTTTTGTCATTTTTTAAATTTAAATAAATGGAAAAATCCTTAATTTTCTATTTATATGTGTGGCGGCTGACTGGATCATCGAATCCATTAAAAACGAATGCAACGCTACCTGGTTTGCAGAGGGATCCATGCGGATGTTAAGCTGGTCTGCGGTTCCATTTGTTTCATATGGACAAAATCGCAGTCTGGCTCGATTAGGGCCGTCCATTTCTAATACACAGAAATGGACGAAATCGGTTCATCATCCCAAAGTGAGATGAACTTAGAGTTGTTCACGGTTTAGGCTTAAGATCTCCCCATATTTGAACCAAAGTTAAAATTTTTTGTTTCTCCATACGGATCTTTAGCATTGAAACGAAGATCTCTTTCACATTGTCTAAAAAACGAGACAAAATTAGGGTTTAGCACCATACCTTGGCCTCAGTGGATGGAACTTCGATTGGAATGGATACAAAGCTTCACCTTGAGCTCAGCAAGCTTGCACTTGACTCAATATAAGTTGAAATTTTGTCTAAGTATGAGTTCAATGAAAAGGGGTTATGGTTTCATTGAGGCGTAGGTTAGAGCCTATGAGGAAGGCCAGTTTTGATTGGGAATGTCTCCTCAGAGATTAAGGAAGCTTTTAGATGAAAGAATTTGGAGTTTTGAGTAGGTTTCTGTCAAACTCAAAATTTGCACTGGAATTGGAGAGCAAAATTAGGGCAGGTCTATAGATTTCAGGAGTTGAATCTATGGGGAATCAATTCCTTAGGGTTTGGAGAGCAAAGTTTGTCTTAAGTGTCTCAGGGATTGAGGACTATAGGCTGGCCTTCTTTTTTAGTAGCTCTCAGGTTAGCCTATTTATAGGCTTGAGGAAGCCATGACTGAGCTAGGGTTTTCTTAGGGAAGGAGGTAACACCTTTATGATGGTCGTAAATAAGTTCTTTGGATAAAGATTATCATGGAAGATTCTCCCAAGGTGATATCCATAACGATCTCTCTTTAGGATGAAGATTGAACCCTAGTTTTTGCCACCTTCCATTGGATAGTTTGGGAGGTGGATAAGGCTGCTCAAAATGGTTTAAATTAGTCTCCTCCATATGACTTCATTAGTCATTTAAAGAATTTTGGATGAGATGACACATATGATTCCCATTGCCAATTTTCATAATTTTGCCATGATGACCCTAATTATGTGTAGCATGAGGGTTTAGATGGGTCTTTCTCTCATTGGATGAAGTTGATGGTGAGTGGTGATCTCACCACCTCTTCATTCCATATTATATGATGGGATGACACATACCTCTCTCCTTCATGATGGCTTCATAATGGTTTTTGTTTTAAGTCAAAGGTCATGACTCATGGGTCATCATGAAAGTGTTTCATGCCATGGAGTGTTTCATAGGTCATGGGTGACCGAGTGGCATTTTGTAATGTAGTAAATTTAGGTTTAAATATAAAACATGATTTTAGGGTGGCCATGGTTTTGTCTTGCCATTGGCTTAAGCTATGATTTTAAACATAAATTCTAAGTCTAATAATCCTTAATTTCACTCTTTTTAGCCAATAAAATGATTAACTAACTAGCAGAATAAAATAATTTTATGAAAAGACCAAATTTTTACCAAAGATGTTAAGGTTGACCAAGTTTGACCAACTTAACCATGGTTGACTATGGTTGACCAATTTAGGTTCAAGGTTGACCTAGGTGACTTGCTTGACCATGTCATTGTTAGTTTAGTCATGGGGTCATTAGATTTGATGGATGACTTTGGTTTGACCAAGGTTGACCAACGGTGACCAGGATGGTCAAATTGACCATATGGTGATGTTTTGACCATATGATAATCATTTGGCTCTATTGTTGAGCAAATGGTCAATGTGGTGACCATGAGGTTCAAAATTGATCATTTTGACCAAAGTTGACTAATGGGGTCCATTACTAATCAAATGATTTAATTTGACTAATTCTGGTGTTTAAGTTGACCAATGGTTCAATTTGACAAATTTTATGTCTAGGTTGACAAAATGGTTCAGTTTAATGAAGGTTGACATTAGATTTTTTAACAAGATTTGAGTAATACATTCCTCCTCGTATATTTATTTTTATGAAAATATACATGTGTTTCTTCAATATATATATAAAGAGCAACTTGTGGCTTCTTACACATTAATACTAAAAAAGATTACAAATATAGGTGGGAAGGTGGATCCCCATCTAAAAACAAAAAAAAAGACATTTTAAGCGTAGGGGTTCCAAAATCCAAAATACAGCGCCACACCAAAAAGTAATAAAAATACATAAAAGTTATATCTAACCCGAAATACAATAGACCCAAAACAGATATGCTTTAAGCAGCTCCAGCCAACCTTGTCCTGCGCCAAAAAAAGGTTGCACAGTCTGGAAGACGTTGCAACAAAAACTTAAAAAAGACGACCTGCAGCCAGAAAAGCCTCAAAAGGTGCCACAAAAGCATCAACAAAAGGATCTAAAGAATAAGAAGAAAATCAAGCCGAAAATACATAAAACTATTTAGATGAGTTAGCTTAGAGGTAGTACTTCCTGCTGATATTCTGGAAGTGACAAACAAAATGCATACAAAAATATTAGTAGTCCATATAAAGGAGCCTAAAATAACAAATCGTGAAATCATAGAATGGAATTAAAATTGACCCTGCTCTAGGAAAATAGCAATAACTAAATAAATTAAAGGTGGTAAGGATATGAAAACACCACCAAATAAGTCCATACTACTATCCATTCTTTGATCAAGCTTCCAAAAAATTGCAATAAACAAATGACCATATTAATTAAAGGTGGTAGAATGTAAATCAATAAGAGCACCACCCAACAAGTCCAATATACCAGCCTTGCTTTGACCAAGCTTCCAGGTAAATAGCAATAACCAAATATAATAAAGGTGGTACAAATGAAATTTATATAGAAGCCACCAAGTAAGTCCCAGCTTCCAGCATACCGAAATAAATAGTAATATCCTTAGAATAAAGGTGGAAATAATGTAAATCATTGATAAAAACCACCCAACAATTTCAACTACCAGCCTGACGTGACCCTGTTCCAGGAAAATAACAATAAGCAAATAAATTAAAGGTGGTAAGGATGTAAATAAACAACCCAACAAGTCCATTCTACTATACATTCTTTGACCAAGCTTCCACTGAAATGCAGTAAACAAATGACCACATAAATTAAAGGTGGTAAGAATGTAAGACATTAAGAGCACCACCCAACAAATCCAATCAACCAGCCATTCTTTGACCAAGATTCTAGGTATATAACAATAACCAAATATAGTAAAGGTGGTAAAGAAGCCACCAAGCATGTGCCAGCTTCTATCAATACCGAAATATAAAAAAGAAAAAAGTGATACCCAATGAAGGCTAATAGAAACACAAATCCCTCCAAAGCTAAAAACAGAGCATACCAAAGAATTAGCCTCTAAAAAAAGAAGAGTAAAGCAGACCGCCTTTCAAGAGAGTGTAAATATGCTGCATGGGGAAAGTGCCACAGCTAACCTCAGAAGAATTCCTGGCCGGATGAGCTAACAGATTGGTCGAAGAGTTACCCTTTCTGTAAATGAAAGACAAATGAAAAATGAAGTTTTATCTTTTGATATAATCATGAATTATATTCATATTGGCAAGCAAATCTCATTGAGGCGCAGTGGTATTTTAAAACTCATCAATAAGCATTTGAGAATCTGTCTCAAAAATGATTTTTGTAAATTTAAGCATAGCTCAAACCTATTTTGCTAAGAGGAAGGCCTAACTTTACGCCTCCCAAGGAGAGGCAACACAAATCAGAGAGGCTAAATAGTATAAACACTATCCAAAATGATTCCGTAAGATCCCATCCACACCTGCCGCGTTGGAGATCCAACGACCATCCAAATTAAATTTAACCCAATCCAAAGGTGGTTGTTGCCATCTGAAGATGGCCATCCTACCCATTTTAGACTGCATAATATAACCCAACAAAGAAAGGGAACGACAAACCCGTTTGAAGTTAGAAAGTATATTAGAAATAGTAATATAAGGAGCAAACAAATTATGACCGTACTTAGCCTCATTTCCAGTCACCCAGATGAACCAAAAAAACACAAGAGGATACCACCGCAGATTTTTTTCAGTGGACATAAAAATTTTCCAAGTATTTAGAAAGTCCTCAATAGCAGACGACCAAGGCCATTTTTTGTTGAAATGGTTACCCAACATATTCTAAATATGAGGAGCAAAAGGGCACAAAACAATAGATGAGCAACCGTTTTGGAGTCCTTTTTACAAAAATAACTTTGGGACGCCATTTTTAAAATATCATCCAATGACAAAAAATTAAGAAAAAATCTCCATAAGAAAAAACGATAGGAGAGGTAAGCTTGTTCCAGATTGCATGACTCCACCTCTAAGTGCTATAGGGATAAATATTCGTATAAAGCATTTTAGTAGGGATAAAACAACAATTGATATATATATATATATATATATATATATATATATATATATATATATATATATATATATATATATATATATATATATATATATATATATANTATATATATATATATATATATATATATATATATATATATATATATATATATATATATATATATATATATATATAGATATATATATATGTATATATATATTTATTTATTTATTTAATAAAGGAGCTTAAGTTGCTCCAAATTCATTAAAAACCAAAAAAGGATTACAAAACATGGAAGGAAAACCTCCCAAAAGCCAAAAATCTCAACCAAAGAAGAAGTCTAATATAAGGGATGGCCAAGAGGTCTCCCTTCAAAAGAAAACTAAAGGAGGAGGAAGATTTATACTAATTAGAATTTTATTTGAGTGGAGCCCAAATCTTGCTAGCAAATTTGTCTGTCTGCTGGAGTCCCTATAAATATAAGAATAGAGTAACCCGATTCCCAAACTCAGTCCTTAAATGTTATCAATCTAAAATAGAAGATTCCAAGGGCATGTAATATTTCCATTTAAAATGTTGATTAGAGTCAAGGAATCAGATTAAACAAAAAATTGACCAAAACCACACCTCTTTGTAATGAGGATGGCCCAGAATATTGCTTGTGTTTTAGCCTCCAGAGGATCTTCAACCCAAACAGGCGAGTGGAAGAAAAGCAAACAGTTGCCCTTATAATCTCTAAAAACACCTCCCATTCTAGCATGAGGGGCTGAAAAACTACCATCAGTATTAGTTTTGATCCAACTAGTAGAAGGAGGCTTCCAAAACGTAAGAGTATAAGGAGTCCTCGGATTATTATGAACTTGATGGCAAATAATATCACAAAATTTTTTATACCTAGAGAGTTTCTTCAAACAACTTAAACAATTATTAACAATAACGGTCGCTTTTAATTTAAAATTCTCAAACTTGATGTGATTTCATACCATCCAAAAAAACCAGGCAATAATGCAAGGCACAAGAGGTAAGGATTGGACAAACCAATCCTGCCAGTACTGAAAAAAAATTATGCCAGGTCAATTGTAGAATTTTGATCTTCAGTTTGGCTATCATACAACTCGAAACTTGTAGAATAAAAACAGAGTTAAAGAAGATGTATTGAATTGTCTCCTCCTCAGATCTACAGAAAGCACACTTAGAAGGGCTCCTCAATCCCTTCAATTTCAATATGTCATCTATTGGTAGCAGTTTGTAGAGGAGTCTCTAGCAGAAAAAATACATAAAAGGAGATAGGAATCTATTCCAGACCGTAGATAACCATTGAACCACCTACTGAGGGAAGCAAATTTTAGAAATTGCAGCTGATAGGGTCTGAGACAAGCTCTTCTTGACCACAAATTTTTATTTCTTATAGGAAATCAATTGGAATACCATAACTTTTCTGATTTAAGAGGTGTCCAAAATATTTTGAATTGCCTGTAGGTTCCAACTATCATTAGTCCGAAGATCAGCCACCTGAAGTGAGACATCGACAATCTGGTGGGAACAAGGTACGAGCTTGCCCTTCACTGCCCAGTCGTCTAGTCTGAAATCAATCTTGCCCTCGCCTAATTCCCATATGAAAAGATTTTCAGCCTCGGACCTGTCTTTCAACATATTAATCCAAGTTTTGGAATCACCAAATTTTCTTGATACCAAAGAGAGATGTAGCTCCTTACAGTATTTAACTTTCATAAATTTGACCCATAAAGAGGATTTTGCTTTGAACATTATCTACAGTTTGTAAAAGCTGGTTTGGGTGATCTATTGAATGCTCTTGAAGCCCAAACCACTTGCTCAAGTAGCCTTATAGACCTTTTGCCATCTCACCCAGTGCACTTGCTTTCTTTGACCATCCCACAAAAAATGATTAAATGTTCTTTCAAGAGTGTTCTGGAAAGATTTCTTCATAACAACAACTTGGGATAAGTATGAAGGGAGAGGTGCCAAGACACCTTTAAGAAGAGAAATTGTACCTCCATTAGATAGAGAAGAGGTTGACTAGTAGTTAAGTTTATCTTGTATCTTCACTATAATCTCATCAAATTGAATTTACCTTGTCCTTCCTTTCGCAGATAAGCTCCCAAATACTTTAAAGGAGCAGATCAATGATCTAGTTTTTGATTTCAGGTTTAATTCTTTTCTTGAAGACAACCAATCATTTCTGGGAGTTGAATTTTATTCCAGAAAATGATTGGAACTTTTCCAAACATTGAACAACCAATTTAACAATAAGCTTAGTTGCTTTAGCAAAAATAATAACATCATTAGCAAAGGCTAAATAGTCGACAACAATGTTAGATTTGTGATAATATAGGGTATGGGGAGAGTTAGGAATTAGCTGATTTAGAAGCTTAGATAAGCAATCAAAGGAAAGAATAAAGATGGTGGGGAACAAAGGGTTACCTTCCTTGATACCTCTAGAAGCACTATAAAAGCCATGAGACATACCATTGATAAAAATTGAATGATAGTTATTAGATAACCACCTATTAATCAAAGAAATTAAAGGAGAAGAAAAACCTCTTGTAGAATGCCCTTCTTCAATGAATCCGTAGTGTATGGTATCATAAGCTTTTTTGATATGAAGTTTGAAAATAACATTTCCACCTCTGCAGTGTTTATCAAAATCCAAAACCAACTCATAAACTAAAAGGACATTCTCCACAATGCTTTTCGCTTTAATGCAGGCAGACTGATTTTCACATATGAGATGGGGGAGGTGAGGATGAATTCTATTTGAGAGCACTTTACTTATGATCTTACACATTACATTTGTAAGGATGATATGCCTAAAATGTTCCAATTTCTGCTTAGAGTTAATTTTGGGGATAAGAGTAATGTTGGAACATTTAAGTAATTAGAAAGATTCATCCTCTAAAGAAGCTTTGAATAGCTTCCATAATATCTAGTTTGATAATACTCCATGCCTTTCTGTAGGAGTCTGTAGTAAACCAATTAGGGCCAGCAACTTTGGAACTATCAAAGGAGGCTAAGGCTATCTAGACTTCCTCCTCCTCAGGTATAAAGGCAAGATCAAGGTCCCTTGTATACTCCACATCATGGAAGTATAGATCCCTTTAAATTGGAAATCTAGTGCATTGGGGATGAGCAAAGAGATCTTGAAAGTAACAAACAACACTTGAAGCTATAAAATCTACAGAATTTAAGCCACACCACATAAGGGTCCTCAAATTTATGAATAGTGTTACATTTCTTCCTGTAATTGATGCAAGCATGAAAATATTTAGAGTTCATATCCCCCACACAGATTTTAGCCTTAACAGCCTTCTATGCATTGAACTCCTTTTGTATAGAAATGACATTCATCAAGACTTCATTTGCTATTACTAGTTTAGGCTCCAGGTCAGGATTAGACTCCAAACTAGCCTCCGGCTGAGCAACTGCTCTTTCAGCCTCCAGAAACTTCACAAAAATATCCCCCAGTATAGACCAATTCCAAGCAGATAAATGTTTACCAAGCTTTTTAAGAAGTTGTCAAAGTTTGATCCAGGGGTTTTGATGAGAGCAGTTCTTCCGCACCTAAGACACTTGGTTAAGAAAATCATTTTAGGAGGACCACATATTAAAATGTCTGAAAAAAGATTTACTTTTGATGGGGGAAGCTACAATAAAAATTATGAGGGGTCTATGGTCAGAACCCAGTCATGTTGAGGTAATGTACAAAAGTGTACATAAATTCTGTCAGCCATGAAGAGTTGACCAACACTATATCTAATCTTTCCCACAGTGAGCCTCTTCTCTAAGTGTATTTAGGGCCATTGATGCCTAGGTCATATAAACCTATCAAGTTAATTATGTCATTGAAGAGATTAATTTGATTAGGATCTGGAGGCCTACCCCCAAGTTTTTCATAGGGAGCAGATAAACATTTGAAGTCACCACCAGCAATCCAAATTGAATTACAAGACCTGCTAATAGCTTGAAGGTTGCACCACAGAACCCTTCTAACTGTAGCACAACTCCCAGCAAAAATGAAAGTAGCCAAACCACCTTGACCTCCAATGTTGAACTGTAAATGCAGGAATTGTGAATTATCCCTCAAGATAGCCCAATGAATCTCCTTTCATACACAACATCCAAATTTTGTTATTAAGATTTAAAAAGTGTGAAAAGCCATGGAACTTATTCAATATCTTATGAGAGTTTTTGGATACCATTGGCTCCAAGATTACAATTATTCAGAATTTATACTTCTTATTAAAGGCAAGGAGTATATTAAGCTACTTAAGATGAGCCAATCCCCTAACATTCCAGCATATAAAGTTCATCATCCTAGGAAGATGGATTTTCCCATCCTTCTAGTTCTATCCATGACTTCATTTTTTCCTTGATGAGAGGATCTTTCCATCAGTGATCAAGCACCTTCCTGCAACTGATTTAGCTACATGATACCTTCTTTATTTTTATTGACTTCTGAACATGCTAATCATCCTCCAAAGCAGTGTTTATCTGCATCAATAAATTGTCAACCAGTGAATACCACAAATAAAAAGTCCCTCTAGGATCTTGAGGGTCCATAAAAACATGCAATCCAAAAGAAATAGCATCACCCTCCCCGGCTTCACCATTATGTGAAATTACCTGCTTATAGTCAAGATCCCTATTTAATGGATGTGTCACAGAGGGGCCAACCTCAGGATAGATGGAGGGAGGTATCCCCAATTCATCCCCAACAGTTGGCAAGGAGGGATAATCATTGACTTCCACATCCTGTCCAGGATCCCTCATCCCAAGAAGATCATTCCCAGCGGGGTCCTTTAAACAAATATCAGCACTCAGACCCTTTGGAGGGATATCCACCCTTTTGTTGAGGTGCGGATGTGACCCGAAGCATCTGACATCAAAGTGACCAAACATTTTACAATGGTGACAGTAATAAGGTTTTTTCTCTACTATTATCTTTTGTCAATAGCCATTGCGCTCAGTACCTGACCATATTTCCTCTACCTCAGGGAGATTTATGTCCCTCTCAACCAAAATTCTTGCTACAGATGGTCGAGATAAATTGAAGGTAGGAACATCTAGCTTTAGTGGTTTGCCCAAAGCTTGGCCAATGTTAAATAGAACTTTATGATGGAAGAAGTGTAACTTGAGCCCAAGGAGCTTAAACCATATTGGAACAATGGAGAGTTCTTTGCTTGGATCAAAATTTGAGGACCACTTGAGTACCTTCATGGTAATTTCTTCAGTTTGTAGTGTTTTTTAGAAAACAAACAAGCATAGTCCTCCTCCTTAGATAAATTAATTAAGATATGCCTTCCATCCAACTAGCCCACTCTCCAAGCACCATTGAGTTTAATGTTGTCAACAAAATTTTGAATGACTTCCATTTTAGGGTGCCTCAGTTGAAATTTTCCAACAAGTGTGAACTTACATACATCATTCAGTCTTTAAATATCCTCCTCTAAATAGAAAATAGAAAGTTTTCCCCCTTCCCGCTCAAAGGATTGATAATAGGGTCAGCACCCTCTTGATAAGCTTGAGGGAACACTAGATCATCATAGTTTTTGATAGTGTCAAAACCCTCTCCTACAATATCAGAAAAAGTTGCTTTGGACCATTGGATATTTGTGGCCAATTCTAAAGCTTTTGGATGAGCCATCAGGAAGAAGAAACCAATGAAACAGTAACTATTTACAAAGCAAATCACCTGGGAATGTAGGGAATGAAGAGAACAGCAACCCACAACAAGAAAAAGTAGAAGTGCACTTGAAACAAAGAGAAAAAGAAAGAAAGAAGAGCTAGAAACCAACCACCAATGGTCCAAACCTCAGCCATCCCATGGAAACCCTAGCAGAGCTAACACAACCGCAATGATGTTCCAATATATATATATATATATATATATATATATATATATATATATATATATATATATATATATATANATATATATATATATATATATATATATATATATATATATATATATATATATATATATTATGTAAGGAGCCAAGCTCCAATTCATTAAAAATAATGTAAACCAGTTACAAAGAGAAAAGAAAGAGGGCTCAAAACAACAAAAAAGGAGCTATCTCATATAAGGAAGAGGCAGCAAATCACTGGATAAAAAGAAATCCAATGGGGGAGGGATCGTTCTGCTCACAACAAATTCTTCAGTATAGAGACCGCTTCTAGCCAGCCAATTGGAAAGGTCTATTTCTTTCTCTATGAATATGGGAGAACTTTTTAGGGTAGTTCTTCAGCAATTGATGAATTTCAGAAATGCAGCTGATTAAGTTCCACGGAGTGTCATAGGAGCCCTTGATAATGTCAATAAGCCTCAAAGAGTCAGATTCAACCCGTTACTGGTTGAAGTGGCAAGATCTGGCTAAGTTGAGGGCCCAAAAAATAGCTTGACATTCAGCTTCAAGGGGATCTAAAGCTTTAATTGGAGATTAAAAAAACAAGATCCACCTCCCCTCATGATTTCTGAAGACACCATCAATACCAACAGACTGAGATTTATAGCTACCATCAGAGTTAACTTTTGTCCATCCATACTTTGGTAGAGACCAGCAGATTTTCAAAACTTTAGTAATGGAAGGATTAAAAGATGGGCTCAGCTCCAACACAACTTCAAAATTTTTAAATTTAATCAGTTTTTGTATAAAGGCAATACGATTTAGACCCACCATTTTTGGCTCTAAAGGAGAAGCTTCATATTTCAAATGGTTTCTAGCCATCCAAACAAACCAAGCCACAATGTTGGGGATGTTTTAAAGATTGATTCCCCTCCAATCTAACCAGAAATTATAGAAAACCTCCCATGTTAGATTCATAGTTGGGACATTCAGCTTTCCATTCACAATAGACCAAATTTTCAGTACCCAGAGGCAAGCAAAAAATAGGTGGGCAATTGTTTTCTCATCAGTAAGATAGAAAATGCTTCCAGAGGGTCCTCTTAGACCCTTCAATTTCAATATATCATCAGTTGGAATCAATTTTAAGAATAGTTTCCATATAAAAAATGACATTGAGGGAGTGAGAAATTTATTCCAAATTGTTTGACCCCAATCCACCACCTGTTGGGGAGGCTGAGAAGGTGGTAAATTATATATAATAGCAATTCTGTCCTTTTTCCCAGGTTTAACAGAGAGTTTCAGAATATTGGAGATTTGAGAAGGGCCACAAATAGGAAGAATAGGAGTAAGATTCCACTTATCATGTTCCTAAAGGTCCTTCACATTCTTTGGAGAGGCTGGAGTAGTTTGATCATTTAGAATGCTGCCTTCCAAAGACCAATTATCCCACCACATGTTTACCAATCCCTCACCAATCTCCCAAACATACATTTGTTCAGCTTCCTCCCTAATCTGTAACATCTTTTTCCAAATGGGGGAATCCCCCAAACCCAGAGATAATTGGGTAAGGTGTTGATGCTAGCAATATTTTCCCCTTAGAAATTCAGCTCAAAGTGAGGACTAAGATCTGAATTTGATCCAGAGTTTGCAAAAATTAGTATACATAATTTGGGAGAAGGACTTGAAGCCTAACTCACTTTCCATAAAAGTTTTACACACCTTAGCCCATTTAGTCCAGCGTTTTGGCTTCCTTTGACCAGCCCATAGAAATATATTGAAAATCCCTTCTAATAATCTTTGAGTAGACTTTTTCAAGATATTCATTTGTAAAAGATAGGATGGAATGGCAGATAAAACAGTTTTCAGAAGTGTTATCCTACCCCCACTGGATAAAAAGGAATTCTCCGATGCTTGAAGCTTGCTTTGAATCTTTTCTAAAATGTGATCAAACTGAGAGTTTTTTGTTCTTCCTTTGATAAGAAGTACCCCTAGATATTTCAGAAGAAGAAGGCTATTGGTAAAGCCAATAAAATCAGAAACCCAGGTTTTTAACTCACTTTTGCATTATTTTCTAAAGATGGAAATGCACTTATGCTTATTTAACTTGATACCAGAGACATCCTGAAAAATCTCCAAGATTTGCATGAATAATCTAACAACAGATTTGGAAGACTTTGAAAAAATAACGATGTCATCAGCAAAAGCCAATTTATTGATTGAAGTGGAAGATTAATGGCTATAAAGGGAGTGAGGTTTCCTGGTTGCCAACTCATTCAAGATTCTGGATAAGTAGTCAAAAATCATAATAAAAATGGTAGGGGAAAGGGGGTCACCTTGTTTGATACCTCTAGATGCACTGAAAAACCCATGGGAAGTTCCATTGATGAAGATAGAACGAAAATTATTAGTCAGCCGCCTGTTGATTAGAGAGGTAAAGGAAGGGGAGAAACCTCTGACAGTGAGGACTTGTTCAATAAACTTCCAACTGATTGTGTCATATGCCTTTTTGATATCCAATTTGAGATATAAGTTACCTCCTCTAGTGATTCTATCCAAATCCAATACCAACTCTTGAGCCAAGAGAACATTATCAACAATACTTCTATCCTTGATGAAGGCTGCCTGATTCTTGCAGATAAGCTAATTTAAATGAGGTTGTAATCTATGGACCAGGACTTTGCTTATTATCTTAGTTATAACTGAAGTGAGGCTAACAGGTATGAAATTTTCCCATTTGTGAGAAGTTTTTTCCTTGGGAACCAAAGTAATAGTAGATGAGGAGAAATATTTGGGGAGATCAGCCCCCCCATAAAAAGCTTTAGACTGTAACAATGACCTGACCCTTCACAATCAGCCAGGCCTTTTTATAAAAATCTGCTGTGAACCCATCAGGTCCAGCTACTTTTGTGCTGTCAATAGAGTGCAAAGCTTCCCATATTTCCTTTTCATCAGGAAAATATCAGTGATAGATAGGCTTTTAGTGAACTCCCTTTCCAGGTTGAGAGGTATGAGTTTGTTTGAAAATATTGAACAGCATTATCAGCTATGCCATCAGCAGAAGTAATCCAGTGACCCTTCTGAGAAAGGATTTTATGAAATGTATTGCATTTCCTCCTATAGTTAATGCAAGCATGATAATATTTAGAATTTCTATCCCCCTCACAAAACTTCAATCTGTTGGCCTTCTGAGCATAGAATGCCTCTTGCATGTTGATTGCATCCAATAGATGTTCATTAGCAGAGTGAAGACCCATTTCAGACCCTATGCCAGAGGACATGAGCTGCTCTAATTGTAATACCTTCTTTTCAGCCTCAAGGACTTTATTATATATGTTCCCAACCACCTCCCAATTCCAATTAGAAAGATTTTTACTGACTTTTTTATTTAAAAGCCAAAGTTTTATACCAGGGATGTGATGATGAGAATCATTCCAAGCCATTGGTTCTTGATTGAGAAAATCCCCATGCATGGATCACATATTGATATATCTGAACTTGGCTTTACTCTTAGAAGTGTTGGAAGATATCTGAATAAGTAAGGGTCTATGATCAGACCCACTCATAGCCAAGTGTTTGACAGTAGTATGCAAGAAATCTTTGAACCAAATATCATTCACCAAAACTCTATCCAGCCTCTCCCAAATCTTCCCCCTTCTCCAAGTGTACTTAGGGAAAAGTCCAGCAGACTGAATGTTGTCATTGAAAATGTTCATTAAATTGATATCAGGAGATCTCCCACCCTTCTTCTAACTAGGAGAAGAGCGGCAGTTGAGGTCACCCCCAACAATCCAGAAATCCGTTATACAATAGCTGAAATATTGTAACTGTTGCCAAAGTTCCTGTCTAGCGGTGAATGTAAAGCCAACATTAATGAAGGTAGTAAAACCATTATAGTAATTTAAGTTAATCTTCAAGTGGATAAATTGATCTCCCTCTTTAAGGACAGTGCATTGAATTTCCTATGTGCAAAAGAGCCATATTTTACTGTTAGTGTTGACAATAAGCTGAAATCTAGGGAACTTCCTCATAATTCTGTTGACATGTTTAGTAATCATAGGTTCCAATATAGAAATGATCCAAGGTTTGTACATCTTATTAAGAGCCAGAATTTGATTAAGTGATTTAGGATGTGCTAATCCCCTAACATTCCAACAGATTAGATTCATTAACCTATAGAGGTGGATTTTCCTCTTCTCCTAGTTCTAACAGTACTAGAAGAGAGGGGGGGGCTTCCTCCAAAGAAAAAGAAGAAGGGAGTAGGTTCTTTAGTTCTAAAGGCATTTTCTTCTTTTTTGTTTTCTGAATTTGCCAACCTTCTTCTAAATTTTTAGCTAATTGCAAAAGCAAAGGGTCTTCCTCTGGTATCTCAGTAGCTATTTCCCCTTGATCAGCAGGGAGTGTTGGAAGTGCAGTACATTTGATCTTTTCAACTTGGGTAGACTGGTATGAGGTGAAGTTGCTCAGTCAAGTGTTTTAGAAAATTTTGGAGAGATTTATCTGGTTCCACAACCTCTTTTTCCATATTTTGAGATAATTCAGCCAACTCTAATAAAGTGTCTTCCTGAGTCCTTTTCCTTAGAAAATCAAAATCTCGGGCAGCAATTCCAGCAACAGCTGGCAACTCAATACCATGTGGCTCTAAGTCCTCTAAATTAGTTCTAGAAAGCTTCCTTCTGAGGCTGGGATGAAGTCTGAAGCACTTCTCATTAGTATGGCCAAACATTTTGCAGTGATGACAAAAATAAGGTCTTTGTTCAGCTATAATTTTCTGCCAATATCCACTATGCTCAGTGTCTAACCAAATTTACTCCACAACTAGTAAAGTGATATTTCTTTCAACTAGAATTCTAGCTACTGAGGGTCTGGATAAGTTGAAGGTGAGGGCATCCAACTACAAAGATTTTCGAAAAGCTTTGCCAATGTTGAAGAGAACTTTGTGGTTGAAAAAGTGTAGTTTAAGTTCTTTACTGGGGTCAAAATCAGGAATCCGCTTTAGTAATTTCATTGAGATTCCATCAATCAAAATAGATTGTTTAGAAAAGATTCTAGCATAGTCTTCTTCCCTTGTGAGATTGATGAGAATATGACTTCCATCAAGTAGGCCTACTTTCCAGGCCCCTTTGAATTTCATTCCATCAAAATATCTTCTCACAGATTTCATTTTAGGATGGCCAAGTTGAAATTTACCAATTAAGGTGAACTTATAACATTCACTAGGACCATTTAGGTCCTCTTCAGTAAAGTAGATAGCCAATTTCCCACTTTTCTTGCATATAGGCTTAAAAAGAGGGTCATTGCCCAAATGAAACTCTTGAGGAAAAACCAAATCATCAGAACTCTGAACTTTATCATATCCTTTCCCAATAATGTCAGAAAAAGTGGCCTTAGCCCACTGAATATTTGTGGAAATATCAAGTGTATTAGGGTCAGACATTACTGAAAGATCCTCAGTACAGATAACAAGCAAAAGGTGCCAGAGCTGTGGAACTAACACTGAGCTATTAATTTCAAGTATCTGAGTAGTAAATGAAGGAGTAGAGTAGCAAAAGGCACAATAGAGACAAAGCAGTAGAGAGAAATCCAAGTAACCAGACAACCCACACAGTAGAAAGAACAACCTAAGCAATCAAACAAACAAACATCAAACAGTGGGGCTAAGCAATGAAACAGTAATATTTGAAAAAACCTAAACCTAGGAAGAGTTAAAGAGTTAAAGAAAAGTAGAACTTGTAAAAAACAGTGATGAGAGGAGAGAAAACTAGTTGAACTTTACTAGGTAGCAGAGATTAGGCCATCTACTACAACAACTAGATCCATTCTATAGAAACCCTAGCAGAGCACCAGAGGAACCAACTGCCACCCATGGTTATATATATATATATATATATATATATATATATATATATATATATATATATATATATATATATAATTAAAAAAAGAAAATGAGGTTACATCTAACATAAGGAAGAGAAAACTTGTCTCCTCTTATAAAAAAAGCAAGATCACTAGGAAGAGAAACATTTAAAATGGGACTCAGAGAGGGAGCACCCCTTGTAGCAAACCAATTTGGACATCTATTTCCTTCTATTGTGATATAAATCCAAAGGATCTTTAGGTTGTATTGAGAAGAAAAAACTCTAATCTGCTTGAGTAAGGAAGCTATGAACCAGGGGGGTGAGCTTCGTTAAGGAGTTGAATCAGCCACAAAGAATCAAGTTTTATATGAAGATAAGTCCAGCCCATAGTAGTAGCAATTTTGATGCCCACAGCACAACTTGAGCTTCAACATGTAAGGCATTAACTAAAAAATAGGTTAATAAATATATAATAGACATTTGCAATGTGATTTTTAAACGATCCCCCCATGCCAGCCAAAGACTCCTTAAAGCTCCCATCAACATTAACTTTTATTCAAGGCTGTAATGGTTTCCTACAATAGATAATTTTAATATGAATGGGGTTTGCCTTTACTAGAGAAGAATCTTTCATATAAGGCCAAACATTATTCTTCAAATTGTAACACATGGTGGTAGTAATCTTGTAAATATAAGTCAAGTAGTTGGTAATGATCCTACCGAAGTGATAGTAGTGTCATCATGTTTATTGTTATTTCTAGCCAGCCAAAGAAACTAGGTTATAATGTAAGGGATGATTTCATCCTTAATATCCTACTATGTTCTCGAACAATCAATGAAGTTTCGACAGTTAGAAAAATATTGAGGTAAATGTAGCTGTGTTGTCATATGTATCCAGACAGATTTATCAATAGGGCATTAAATGAAGATATGAGAGAAGGAGTCTTCCTGATCATGAGAAAGAAAACACCTAGAAGGTCCCCATAAACCTTTAAGCATAAGGATGTCATCAGTATGAAGGATCTTATGGAAACATCTCCAAGCAAATAAAGATATAGATGGTTAAGGTATTTAACCCCAATAGGTTTGCCCAATTCTAGATATAGACAAATTATTTAGTTTATAGTAAGCTTATTTAGTGAAGGATAGATGGTGAGGTTTATTTGTAATGATATTGTGAGGCAGATGAGGTGTAATAGGAACTTGTGAAATGTGGAATTTTTGTTCAGTGTTCACCAGATTTGTCAACATGTTATGGTTCCATTGATGATTTAACCAACAATTATGAATATGTAAGGCGAGGTGTCTATTAGGATGCTCAGAAGATGAATTTAGATTTCCCTTTAGTAAACAATTGTCTAACCAAAAATTAATCTTACACTCTCCAACCTCCCAGTTGTATAGATGTTCCACAGTAATTTTGATCTTCAGGAGTATAGTCCAGGTTTTGGAATCACCAATTTTTCAATTAGCAGTAAGAGGATGGATTAACTTACAATATTTCATCTTCATAAATTATTCCCAAAGATAGGATAGATCTCTGAACTTAATCAAAAGTTTGTAGTAGAAAATGTAACGGAGCTGCTCGAAGGATTTGATATCCAAGCCCCCGGAAGACAAGGGGAGACTAAGCTTTTCCCATCTCATCCAATGTATTTGTTCGTGTTGACCTTCCCACATGAAATTATTGATGAGAGTGACTCTCCTACCAATTCAAATATAGATATTGTTCTAGCAGGAGTTTTTTTTAAAGTCCTTAGAGGCCACCTCATCAAACTGGGTATGTCTTCTTCGGATTTTGATCAGTTGAACTCTATGATAGAGTAGTGGGAGAGTAGCAACTCAAAAATTAGTGTAATTCTTGATCCAATTTTTTGGAGGAAAGTTCTTTTTGATAAATATGAGGTGGCATTTGCTGGAGTATAGAGAGAGGCCAGAGAGCTGGTAAAATTGTTGCAATATTAGGTGCAGCTTTTTCACAGCAAGTTTAGAAGCATTAGAAAAAATGATAACATCGTCAGCATAGCATAGATGAATGATATTGCAATTAGATTTATTGGCAAATCGGAGGTGTTCATGGGAATGATTTGAAATGTATAAAAGCCTTTATTGATTATCTAATGCCAAAATAAAAATGGTGGGAGAAAGTGGGTCTGCTTGTTTGATTCCCCAAAAAGCTTGTAAGTAGCCATGAGATTTACCATTCACCAGGATAGAGTAAAAATTATTGTGAAGCCATCTTTGTATCACTTGATAAAAATTTCTACTAAAACCTTTTGCTTTAATCACTGCCAAGATAAAGTTATATATATATATTAAAAGGGGGAAAGGAAAACCATAGCAGAATATTAAATAGTCACTTAAGATCTTGGTTAACAATTCTGAAATGTAGGACCTCAACCCTGTCACCCTGCAGTAAAATCTGAAGGGTGTGGGGAGGGGAAACAGTAACAGAGAACTCCTTTAAGTTGTAACCTTATCTGGCACATTTAACTGTGAAGATATTTCTCTAATTTTTTTGGTCAAATAAGTAAGGTGTCAGGGTGTAAGCTCCCTGCAGTAAAAGTTGTTTCCCTCTCTATAGATAAAAGTATATTGCACATTTAACTGTGAAGATATTTCTCTAATTTTTTTGGTCCAATAAGTAAGGTGTCAGGGTGTAAGCTCCTCATCCTTCAGTATCTTGATTACAGCAGTAGAATCCACTTCTATCCATAAGTTGTACTAGCTAGACATTTTGGCAATTTGTAAAGCCCAATAGACATCCACTAATTCAATTTCAATAGCATCAGCAGCCACAATGGGGATGTGGAAGTATAATAAGCATTTCCCTAAGTGATTTTTGTAGACACACCCAACACCTGCTCCTAACTTATTGAAGCTTCCATCAGTATTTACATTGACTGTGTGGTAACCAGGAGGTTTCCAGAAAAACCTATAAATATAAATCTTGTCTGGTTGTCCCAAAGAGTAAAAGTTAGAGATGTTAGGAAATCTTCTAAACTTAATCATCTTGTGAACATAGGAAAGGCTATTTCTGACTATATTCTTACTTTTTGGTGTACCTTCTTCAAAATTAACCTTGTTTCTTTCCATCCAAATAAACCATGCAACAATGAGAGGTATAGAAGCATAGTTCCTCTTATTCCATGTCTGCCAGCAAGTGGTGATATTATCCCAAGTAAAGAGGTTTTTGTCAATATTCAAGTAGGCTAGCAGTTGGTGCCAAACAAGATGTACAAAGTTGCATTCAAAAAAAAGATAGGGCAATGAATCCTCCTCCTGAATACAAAACCTGCATATAGAAGGCTCCCTTATACCCTTTAGTTTAATAATATCATCAGTACTAAGGAGATTATTAAAGACCATCCAACAGAAAAAAGACATGGAGGGGGACAAAAAATTGCTCCAAATAATTTTGCTCCAGTGAAGGTGTTCCCATTGGAAAATTTTACAGTAGATGGCTTTGGTATGTTTTTTATTTGAGAAAGACTACCAAACAATTTTATCAGGCTTTCTTCTGTTAATATTGATGATGGTAATTTTTGCTATAGAATTGACATAGAGAATTTCTGAAAGTTTAAGTAAAGACCAATCATCATCCACCCAACAGTCAACCACCTTGAGGTCAGAGTTAGGGGTGCTACAGATAGGGGACAACCAATCTTTAGGGCACCAATTATCAAGCCATAAATTTATGTCTCCTTTCCCCAAATCCCAAATGAACATGTTTGCAGTAGTATGTCTTATATTTAGCATCTTTCCCCAAATTTTGGATTCCCCTATATTTCTTTCAACAAGTGTGGGGTGTTGATCTCTACAATATTTTTCGTTTATGAAAAGAGCCCATAGAGAAGTCTGAGCTCTAAACTTAATCCAAAGCTTGCATAAGTTGATTTAGAAAAGCTGATTAATACCCTTGAAGCCAATGCCCCCAGCCAGTTGAGGCCAAGAAGCCCAATGCATTTATTGCCTCTGTCCAGACCATAGAAATCTATTAAATGCCCTTTCAAGCTGAATCTCGGCGCTTTTCTTGATATTAGTCATCTGCAGGATATAAGAAGGAAAAATAGTTAGAATACTTTTCAGCAGTGTAACTCTGCCCCCATTTGAAAGAAAGGAATGAGTCCACCCATTAAGGTAGGTAGTGATCTTATTTATGACTTCTTAAAACTAAATTTGTCTGGTTCTTCCAGTAAGAGGCATGATCCCCAAATACTTGACAGGAAGCGGGGAGTTTGAGAAGCTAGTATAACAAAAAGCCCATTGTTTACAATTTGGATTTGCATGTTTATTAAAAATTAGCAGGCACTTCTCTGGACTGAAACACATACCAGAGTGTGTTTGGAACTTTTGAAGAGTCTGATACACTTTCCTTACAGCATTTTTATGAGCTTTAGAGAAAACCATGATGTCATCAGCATAGATCAAGTGGGTGATGGCAAGGTTGGATCTATGATGATAGATAGTATAGTTTTGGCTTAGAAGAGAATCATCTAGTATTCTAGATAAATAGTCAATAGCAATAATAAACTTAGTGGGGGATAACGGGTCCCCTTGTTTTAAACCTCTCGAAGCAGAGAAAGACCCCCAACCTTTGCCATTTATGAGAATAGAATGATTATTATTGTGAAGCCATCTATGAATCAGCTGGCAGAAGTCAGAGTTGAAACCTCTAGCAGTAAGAACATCCATAATGAATCCCCAACTGATAGTATCATAGGCCTTTTTTAAATACAATTCGTATATCAAATTACCACCTCTACATGTCTTATTCAAATCATTCAGAAGTTCCTGTGCCAAGAGAGTGTTGTCAATAATAGATCTCCCCTTCACAAATGTTGTCTGATTGGGTTTAATGATGTGTTCAAGATGAGGTTGAAGTCTATTGACAATGATTTTGCTGATCACTTTGCTGATTAAAGTGGCTAGACAAATAGGACTGAAGTGATTCCTGGTGGTTTGTATCTCAGATTTGGGGATCAGCACAAAAATACTATGGGAGATTATTTCCTTGGAAAAAACTGGCCACAGAAGCAATCACCTCAGGTTTAATAATGTCCCAAGATTTCTTGTAAAACTCAGCTGTGACACCATCAGAGCCAGCTGCTTTGCTACTATCAATGGAATTAATAGCCTTCCATATCTCCTCTTCATCAGGGATGTCAGCAAGTTTTAAATTAGCAGTGTAATCCTTCTCAACATTGAAATAATCTCAATAGGGCTTCTGGCATTGTTCTCTTGGTTCAACAGATTTTTGAAATAGCTTACAGCATCATTAGCTATTTCAGCATTCTCATGAAGCCAATCCCCCTCAACAATCTCAATAGCATGAATAGTATTACATTTCCTTTTATAGTTTATGTAAACATGGTAGAATTTGGAATTTTTGTCCCCCTCCTTGAAGATATTCTTAGCAGCTTTTTGCTTCAGATATTGGTCTTGGTAATTAATAGCAGTAAGAAGTTTATTTTGAGCAGTTAGCAGTATTGTTTCCTCAGGTAAGCCCTCCTGTTCATGTTGCTCTAATCTTAAGACTTCCTCCTCAAGCTTCTGCACTTTGGTGAGGACATTCCCAAAAGTCCCCCAACTCCAACTCCTCAGAGCATTAGCAGTTTTGATATGTAATAAGCTGAGTTTGTGCGAACCCATTCCAAAGGTTGGCAATGTAAGAGTTGTAAGAAAGATGAGAAGACCACATGTTCAGATATCTAAAAGGGGAAGGGGAAGATATGTTATCTGAAGAGGTGATGCTGATAAGGATAGGTCTGTGGTCAAAACCAACAAGGCTAAGATGGGTAACAAAAGTGAAAAGGAAGTGGTTGTACCATCTGTCATTGACCAAACATCTATCAAGTCTTTCCCAGATTTTACCCCTCTTCCAAGTAAAAATAGGACCTTTAAAGCCCAGATCAAACAACCCAGCCCTGTGGATATTATAAGTGAAAGTTTTCATTTTAGTAAGGTTAGGAACTCTACCCCCAATTTTTTTAGCAGGAGAGGCAATGCAGTTAAAATCTCCACCCACAATCCAGGGGGAATCCATTAGCTGACTGATATTCAACAAGCAACTCCACAGCTCCTTTCTGTCTTCTATAGTACAACCTACATAAGTGAAAGTAGCATAGCCCACATGTCCATTTATGATAAACTTAAAATGGACAAATTGTTGATGATTAACAATGATGTTCCATCTGATTTCTTTTCTACATAAAATCCAGATTTTATTGTTGGTATGGGCAAAATTAATGAATCCGGAGAATTTCTTGATAAGCTTTTGATGGTTTTTGTGAACCATAAGCTCAAGAATCACAATGCACCAATGTTTATATTTATGATTTAAGTGTAAAACATTTTTAAGAGAGATGGGATTGGCAATTCCCCTAATGTTCCAGCAAAGGATATTAATCATTTGTTGGATGGAATTGTGGGGATGGTTGTGACCTTGATCTGGTTCTGCCTCTTTGATGTTGGGGAGAACCAATCTTAATATTGGCTCTACTCTCAACCTATTTTGATCTTCCCTGCTGTAGTTTCTGTACTTCATTTACTTGTTTTCTTTTCCTTCTAGCTGTTTGTACCTGCCAATCATCTCTTATTGCCTGTTGAATACCAGCAATACATGATCCTCAGGTGCCTTGCCATTAATGTATGTCTGTCCTTCCTCACGAGGGGAAGGTGAGGGAGTGATTATAGTAATTTCTTGGATTTCATTTCTAACTATATTGATTGGAGAAGTACATGTGTTTCTGTTTGTAAGGGAGACTTCTATGGCTCATCTAAAGGATCCTCTGATGAAGAGTTTACTTTTATGGTTGGGGGTATTTCCTCAGTTCTTTGAGTGTGATCCATCCTGTAATGCAGATGTGATTCTTCAGCAAAGCTTTCTATGGCTTACAGTAAGATGTTTCCTATTTCCTTATGATCCTTTCCAGCATTTCATTTGATTGGTGGATGCAATCTGTAGCATTTTTCCACTGTATGGACAAACATTCTATAATGTTGGCAATAGTATGGTTTTTGTTCAGGGACAATGTTCTGCCAAAAATCATCAGTATCTGAGCCAATCCATATTCTTTTCAATTCAAGGAGGGTGATGTCTCTTTCCACTTGTATTCTGGCCTATGCTGGCCTGGCTTTGTTGTAAGTAGGTGCATCCACTTTCAAAGGTGTACACAGAGCTCTCCCTATGTTAAACAAGGCATTTAGCTTGAAGAAAAGAAGTGGAAGCCCAGGGAACTTATACAGAATAGGATCCATGGGTGGTTCTTTACTTTGATCAAATTCAGGAGTCCATTTTACAATTTTCATCTTCTCCAACAGCTAATTAGATTAGCAGATGCCTCCCATCCATCAGTCCTATCTTCCAATTACTAATAAATTTTAGAGATTCAAAGAAATTCCTAACCAGCTCCATTTTTGGATGTCCCAAATGAAATTTTCCTACTAATGTAAATTTTACTTCTTCTTCAAGAGAGGTTATCTCTCTATTTGTGAAGAACAAAGCAGTTTCTCCCTCCTTGGATCCATATGGGTGGATGCAAGGCAACTTCCTTTACTTGCAGCAGTATCATAAAATTCCTGAGGGAAAACCAAATGGTCCAGATCCTGTAGAACATCATTAGAGTTTCCAACAACCCCAACATAGGTTGCCTTGGTCCAATGAGAGTCAGTAGCAATATCAATAGCTGTAGTCATGGCTGAAACTGCAGCAGAAATAGGAGAAATCCCACCCAACACCAGAAAAGTGGGGAAGGAACCCTTGTAGCTATAGAGCAGCCAGAGACGAAACCAATGGAACATTACCACCAAAAAACACTCACAAAAGTTCTC
>NEWO01000199.1:497393-545662 GCA_003013225.1 Phalaenopsis aphrodite
TATATATATATATATATATATATATATATATATATATATATATATATATATATATATATATATATATATATATATATATATATATATGTCAGCTCCACTGGGCATATTGACAAAAGAATGCTAAACCCATTATGGCTGTTGGAATTCATTTCAAGGGACTCCAACAACTCACCCAAATCAACTTGTGTAAAATGTGGATCAATTTCAAAGCTCACACCTCCCTTTGGGCTAAATACATGAAGGGTAAATATTGTAAGGGACAACACCCCTCTCTCATCACCAAGAAATTAGTTGACTCTAATGTGCTCAAAATCAGATATCTTGCAGAAGATATGTACCTTTGGGACTTGGGGAATGGTCAGGTGAATTTTTGGCTGGACCATTTGTGCTCAAAGACAGGCTTGGGGTTCCCCCACTTATTTCAACCCTCAACTTACTGTGTCTGATTTATGGGAGGGAGATTCCTGGTGTATTTCTAAGCCTAAACTATTTTGTAAAAGCAACAGCTCTCTCAAATTTCCAAAGTCAATTTTGATAAGATCAGAAAAGACATAATTATTTGGCATAGTTATGTCAATCAAAGCTTGACCAAAGCCATTTATGCCAAACATTGCTGTTTGGAATTGGTCCCTTGGGGTGATGCCATTTGGAACAAATTCCATCCCCCTCTATGTTCTTCTTCTGTTGGAGACTCTTCAACAATTTATTACCTACTGATGATATACTAAAAGTGAAAGGTTTTAGGGGGCCATCTAGATGCTGTATTTTTCTAAAGGATGAGGAGAAAAATAACCATCTTTTCTTTAAATGTCAGTTTGCTCAAGCAGTTTGGAAAGAGTTAATAACCATAAAGATGGTGGATGGCTGACCAAAGAAAAATATGTTGAGATTTTCACACCTATTTCACGCTGATTTTGATGATATTACACTTTAAAGAAAAGTTATTTTGATGTTTTGTTGCAGTTGTGTTGAATTATGCTCATTGGTGAAAAAAGATGCAAAAATGTGAAAATTTGGAGCGAAAAGGACCAACATATGAAGATTTGAACTAGGGCTCCGACAGCGAGCACAACGGCGCCGACAGCCTCTTTTCCAAAATGTTCAGAATCAAATATTCCAGAAGGCTGCCGACGACGCCCTCGAGGCCGCCGGCAAGATTAGCGGTTATCTCAACAGGTGCATTGAATGTTGACTATTTTTTAGGGGAGGCTTAGGCAACTCTTGGGAAAACTCTTCTTCAACTTTAAGAGTAAATTTTGGCCAAAAATTGAGGAGGGGGGGAGGAAGTTGAAGAGAGTGTAGGTAGTATGTAGAGTGTAGAGAGTTTAATTTAGGGTTAGATTGTGAGAAATTCTTCTAGAGATTGTAAGAGTGGAGGGAAAGTGAGAGATTTCTTCCTCCTTGCCGCTTAGAAGAAGAATTCTGTGTACTGTAAAAAAAGGAAGAGATTTAGAGGAATTTTAAGGAGTTTGCTTGGGGAAGAATTAGAGATAAGTGGTATTTACTTATTGTAGTTTGTATGACTTTGATTTTATATATAAATTCTAAATTTTGTCGTATCTTACCCAAGAGTTTTGAGTAGTTTACTTTGTCTTTCTCCTTGTCTTGAGATTTTGTGAAATGGTGATTTGAATTGGTTAGGCCTTGATAATGATTAAAGAAGTTGTGATGATCTTTTCACTTCGATCTTAATTTACTTTCAATCTGACCAAATGATTTGTTAAACTAAGTTGAGTTTTACAAAAAAAGTGAAGATTACATCCAAGATTCAGGGAGGTCAAAGACTTGAAAGGTGGGTGCAAATAAATAGGGAAATAAAATTATCGAGTATAGAATTGGAGATTTTAGAGTGACTGACTAAAATCCTCAATTTGGTCTTATCGTTTGGGTACTGAAGTGTAGGTGTTAGCCCTCAAGCAAGGAGAACGTGGGAGCTCTAAAGTGAGAGCCGATATCCTCCCAACCTAACCGCAGTTTCAGTAAACAAGCATAGGATTAGTCAATGTTCTTTATGCGTGGACCAAAGGGTAAAGTATAGGTATGCTCCTATATGACACAATCTAATTTAAACTAATTCACTTTATCCATTAACTTTAATTTCTTGAAAAGGAGAAGGATGCTTTCTTATATATTGAACTTCACATTAGAAACATTATTATTATAATTAATTATTTAAGAGTTACTAAAACTACATTTTAAATTCAATTTCCTATTAGCGACAGATAAGCAATTTGAACTATATTGTTGTGATTGAGTATTGATTTTCTAAAATCGTAGTTCGTAGCCTCTAATATTACATATCCAGGACTCCATTAGAGCCCTGCATTACTTGAACGATACATATACTTGTATTGATAAGTGTGGCTTTGCAAATATTGAATATTTTATATACATATTTATCGAATATATAATCGCTATTAACTTTTTGGCACCGTTGCTAGGGAATTAAATCTTCTAGCAGTAGTATCAAATTCTTCTATTTTTAAGCATATATAAAGTCGTAGTTATGTTTTTGGCGCCATTGCATGGGAGTAAATAAGAATCATAATTAGAGTAACGGACAAACTAGGACTAGTAGAAAACTTTTACTAGAATTGCAACTTATTTTCATATTTAGCTAACTGTTTCTCTGTACACTTATTTCAATTGTATGCATAAATTTGGACCTGAAAATCTTATACCCAATGATTTGGAATTAGAACACATTGTTATAAGAATTAGAAAACTAAGAAGAGAACCTAGAAATCCTGACACAATGGAAAATAATGTGAACAATCAAGGAATAGAAAATGAACAGTAGCCTAGACCTCTACGAGATTATGCAAATCCTACAGCAAAGGAAATTCACTTATCTATCCAAAATCCTGATGTAGTTGCTAATTCATTTGAGCTTAAACCTACTATTATCCAAATGGTACAAAACAATCAATTCAGAGGTACACCAAATGAAGATCCTAATTTACACCTCGCTAGTTTTTTAGAACTTTATGCTACCTTTAAATATGACAGAGTTTCAAACGATGCTGTTGGACTTAAACTTTTTCCTTTTTCACTTAGGGATAAGGCTAAGATGTGGATAAATTTGTTAGCGCCTGGAACTATTAGAACTTGGGGAGAACATTCACAGAAATTTCTATCCAAATATTTCCCTCCATCTAAAACTGTTAAACTTAGAAATGACATAACATCATTTTCTCAGATTGATGGAGAGTCGATATTTGAAGCTTAGGAGAGATTTAATGATCTTCTTAGAAAGTGCCCTCATCATTCATTACCAGATTGTTTGATAATTCAACCATTTTATAATGGATTAGTGGGATCACTTAGATCAATTATAGTAGCTGCGGCTAGTGGTTCCTTAATTCCAAAACTTTTTGATGAGGCTTATTCGTTAATAGAAGAGATGGCTACCAATAATTTTCAATGGCCCTGTGAAAGGGTAAATTCTAAAAGAGTAACTAGTATCCACTATATTGATGCAATATCTATGTTAGATTTGCAGATTGCTGCAATATCAAACAAATTAGATCATTATGGAATGAATTATTCTCCAACACCTACTATGATGGAAGAGAATTCATCTAGGTAATTTGTGGATGTTCAACTTTCATATGAGACTTTAAATGCTATTAATAATAAACCCAACAATCCTTATTTGAACTATTATAACCTAGGTTGGAAGAATCATCCTAATTTTAATTGGAAAAACAATTCTTCTACAAATCAACAATGGGCAAACATCCCAGTCAACCCATTAGGAAATTCATCCAAACAAGGAAATGTTAATTATAGACCTTTTTATCCTCTAGGATTTAACTGTAACACTCAAATTAAGGAAAAGAAGTTGTCTCTGCAAGAGATGATATTAAACATGGGTCAACAATTGCAGAATCAAGGAAATCAATTAGAAATTCAAGGAAATTAGTTATGAAATCAAGGAACTGCTATCAAGAATATTTAAAATCAATTGGAGCATATCTCTACTGCGCTTAGTAAGAGAACATTCAGAACCTTTCCTAGTCTTGTGGAACCTAATCGTAAAGATTAAGGAAAGGAGTTGATAAAAGAGATACAATTACGAAGTAGAAAAGAATTGGAAACAAGAGTGCAAAACGAAACGGAAAATAAAAATGAGAAAGTGGATACGGAAAAAGAAAAGGATCATTAATATCCAGATTTAGAATATCCACTTACACCAATGAAAATTACTGTGGAGAAACCTCCATCACCATTTTCTCAAATATTGAAGCAACAAGAAAAGGACAACCATTTCCTCATGTTTATAGAAATTCTTAAGAAATTAAAGGAAAATATTCCCTTAGTAGAAGCTTTCGAGCAAATGCCCAATTATGTGAAGTTTATGAAAAATATTTTAAACAAGAAACGGAAGTTCACTGATAAAGAGACTGTTGCACTTAATAAAGAGTGTATTGTAATTATTCATAAAAGGTTCCTAAAAAAGTAAACGATCTAGGTAGTTTTACTATACCGTGTGTTATCGGCGAAAAGTTTTATGGAAGAGCATTGTGTGATTTGGGAGCCAGCAATAATTTTATGCCTCTATCAATCTTCAAAAGATTAGGATTTGGAGAAGTCACACCTACTTCTATCTCAGTTAGTGGATCGTTCAATTACTTATCCTAAGGGAGTTATAGAAGATGTATTAGTAAAAGTTGATAAATTTATCGTTCTTGATGATTTCATTGTTTTAGATATCGAGGAAGATAAAGAAATACCTATCATTTTAGGTTGACCATTTTTAGTTACTGGAAATGCTATGATAGATGTTCAAAAGGGAGTTATAGAAGATGTGTTAGTAAAAGTGGATAAATTTATCTTTCCTGTGGATTTCATTGTTTTAGATATGGAGGAAGATAAAGAAATACCTATCATTTTAGGGAGACAATTTTTAGCTAATAGAAAAGCTATGATAGATATTCAAAAAGGAGAATTAACTGTGAGAGTTAACGATCAAGAAGTGACTTTTAACATTGCAAAATCTATGAAATACCCTGCCGTTGAAAGAGATAATGAATGTTTTCACATGGAAATTAGTGAACATCTATTGAATGAGCATTTTAAAGAACATTTTGAAGAGAAAGAAAAATTTGAAAACAGTTATGAAGTTATTTTGGAGGAAATAGAAAATAAAGAATTAGATTATGTTCAGGAAAGATTTTAGTTTCTGGATATTACAGGAAATGCTGATAAGAATTTAGTTCCATCAATTATAAAACCACCTGAACTTGAGTTGAAAATATTGCCTAACCACTTGAAGTATGGGTTTCTGGAAAACTCATCTACACTTCCTGTGATTATATCTTCAGAATTAAATTATTTGCAAGAGCGAAGACTTTTGGATACATTAAAAAGATATAATAAAGCTTTTGGTTGGACCTCAGCTGACATTAAGGGAATCAGTCCTTCGATCTGTATGCACATAATTATACTAGATGAACAATATAAACCAAGAGTTGATCCATAAAGGAGATTAAACCTAATGATGAAAGAAGTGGTCAAGAAGGAAATTTTGAAATGGTTGGACACTGGAATTATATATTCTATTTCAGACAGTGCTTGGGTAAGTCCAATTCAGTGTGTTGCTAAGAAAGGAGGAGTGACTGTTGAAACAAAAGAGATTAATGAATTGATACCAATCAGACAAGTTGCTGGGTGGCGCAATTGCATTGATTATAGAAAATAAAACCTGCCACTACGAAAGATCACTTCCATTTATCATTTTTAAACCAAAGAGTCGATATTCTTACTGGGCACCAATATTTTTTTGTTAGATGGATATACCGGTTACCATAAAATTCCTATTGCTCTTAAGGATCAAGAAAACAGAACATTTACTAATCCTTTTGGAACTTTTCCTTTTTAAAGAATGTCTTTCAAATTATGTAATGCACATACAACATTCCAGAGATGTATGATGTCTATATTTAGTAAGTTAATTGATGATGGATTGGAAGTATTTATGGATGAATTCTCTATATTTGGGACATCATTTGACGCATGCTTAAATTATCTTGAAAAAGTTTTGGAGTTATGCAAAAAAACTAATTTAGTTCTACATTGGGAGAAATGTCAATTTATGGTTGCAGGAGGAATTGTGTTAGGGCATAAAATTTTGGAAAACGGTATGGAAGCAGACCCTGCAAAAATTCAAGTTATATCTAAATTAACACCTCCTACTAATGTAAGAGAGGTTAGGAGTTTTCTTGGACATTTTGGTTTTTACAGGCATTTTATTAAAGATTTTTCAAAAATTACTAAACCTTTATGCCAACTTTTAGAAAAGGATGAGAAATTTGAATTTAATGAACACGGTTTAAATGCCTTTGAGTTATTAAAAGAAAAACCATTCACAACTCCTATTATAGTTTTACTTAACTCAGGGAAACCATTTGAACTGATGTATGAAAAGGTTTTTAAAGTTATATACTACGCTAGTAAAACTCTTAATGATGCTCAAATTAATTATACTGTTATGGTGAAAGAGTTACTGACCATTGTGTATGCTTTAGACAAATCTAGATCTTATTTAGTTGGGACTAAATGTGTTGTACGCACTGATCACTCTGCTATTAAATATCTGATGCAGAAGAAGGATGCCAAACCAAGGTTAATTAGATGGATACTTTTGATGCAAGAATTTGATCTTGTGGTTATTGATAGAAAGGTAACTGATAATCAAATTGCCGATCATTTGTTGAGATTAGAAAATCATGAATTGTCTGATACCGATAATGAAATTACAAATAGTTTTCTTGATGAACAACTTTATAACATTAAAGAGTGGAAAATACCATGGTATGCTGATATTGTTAATTATATTGTAAGTGATATTTTGCCACATATGTTGACATTGCAACAGCAAAGAAAATTCATTCATGATGAGAAAGCATATTTTTGGATGAACCGAATTTATATAAATAATGTAAGGATCTTATTATGAGAAGATGTGTAAATTATGAAGAGACTGAACTAATCATTCAAAAATGTCATGATTCTGAATTTGTAGGACATTTTAGGATTGATAAAACTGCTTATAAAAATTTACAAGTTAGATTTTATTGGCCTACTCTCTTTAGAGACGTTTACAGATACATAAAACGAGTAGGCAATATATCTAAGTGAAATGAAATGAAATGCCTCTAAATTTCATGTTAGAAGTTGAGATCTTTGATGTTTGGGGATTAGATTTCAAGGGACCATTTATTTGTTCATCTAGGAACCTGTACATATTAATTGGAGTAGACTACATTTCAAAGTGGATTTAAGCACAAGCTTTACCTCGTTGTGACGCTCAAAGTGCTTCAAGATTTTTAAGGAAAAAATATTTTCACTATATACGGAATGCCGAGAATGATTATCACTAATAAAGGATCCCATTTTAGGAATAAATACATTCAAAGATTGGCAGAAAAGTTTAATATTTTTCATAGAATCTCTACTTCCTATCACCCTCAAACTAGTGGGTTAGCTGAGGTTTCTAATAAAGAGATTCAACAAATACTTGAGAAGACTATAAACCAAAGTAGAGTAGATTGGTCCACTAGACTCGATACCGCATTATGGGCTTACAGGGCCGCTTATAAAACTTCTTATTGGAATGACTCCTTATAGGCTGATTTTTGGAAAGACTTGTCACTACCAGTAAAATTTGAGCATAAAGCATATTGGGTGATTAAAGAATTCAATTAAGAGATTGTTACAATTAAATGAATTGGAAGAATTAAGAAAAGAAACTTATGATAACGATAGAATTTATAAGAAAAAACTAAAGTCATGGCATGATCAGAAGATTAACCAGAAGAACTTTAAACCAGGACAAGAAGTTTTGCATTACAATACAAGGTTGAAGTATTTCCTGGGAAATTGAAGTCTCATTGGTTAAAATCATTTACTGTGACTCAAGTTCATACGTACGGAGCTGTTGAAACTGGGAATAAATTTAAAGTAAATGGACACAAATTAAAGCCGTATTTTGAGAGTAAAAGACCAAATTTTAAAGTGGTTTTAATGATCAGTCAACCTGAATCATATCTGAATAGGTCGGGCTGACAACGTTAAGCCAAGAACATTATGGGAGGAAACTCATAGTTATCTTTATTTAAATTACGATTATAGTAGTTTTATTTGAAATTATCTTTCGTTTATGGTAGTATTGAACTCTGCTACTCATATTTACCCTTGAATCATCATAAAAATTGGATCCATAGAAAAAATTGGAACGCATTCGGACCAAAGCAAAATTGTGAAATTTTTGCCTTGGCTGTCGGTGGCGGATTTTTCCCAAGAGTCCAGAAAATTAATCCTAAAGGCTCGCTGATGGCGCCATCAACGCTGCCGACGACGAGAATGACGGGATGACAGTTTCTGATGTTTGAAATGACTGTTTTAGGCAGTTTTAGGCGAGAGTTACTCCCTATAAACTTTCAAATTCAATTCCTAAGTTCACATTCCCCAAAAATGAATTGATATTCCACCAAATTCATCCCTATGGTATCAAATTCCCCTAAAAACCATAAATTGCAAAAGTTCTATTCTAAATTACTGCATCGAAATGAGACTGCTGATCGATTTTGGATCGATAATTGTGAAGTCTGTTATGGGCCTGATCGTTCATGGATCAACTTATAGGCTTGGACATCTTTGAAAAATTTTCTAAATTTGCAGTTAGTTGCAAGTATCTTATGAGAATTGGGAAAATGTACTTCTTCCTTGGAAGCCTTTGGACCCAACCGAGAAATTCCTAACCAGTGAAGATAAGAATGATATGACTATTATGGTGGATCAATCGTCTCAGAATTCACTTCCTATTCAGCCTTTAGTTCCAGATAAGACACTAGTGATCTTGCGCGGAATCAAGAAATTAGAGAAAAAGGTACAAAATGTTATGAAAATAATTAACAATATCTCTGATTTTTTCAATCATCTAAACTGAAGGATGAAAGAGCATTTTGATCACTCTGAACATATCAAAGGAAGTTTGATCTGATTGATAAGAAAGATGGGATTGATAGAAGAGGACTCTACTGAAGAATTTCCATGCTGACCCTTCTCTAACCTCTTCGTTCATGTTCAATCAATGGGTGATCTCAGAGGAGAAACAAGCACAGAATCAGAAGAGTAGTAGATTTACCTTGCTACCTGTATGTCTATGTGTGTAATTTGATTTGAACTTTGTGTTTTTTTTTTGTTTCAAATTTTGCTTTAAGAACTCAGTATAGTTGAGATTGAGCATAAGATGATTGTTTTCAGAGTTTAAAGTGTTGTGGCTTGGATTGTGACACTGAATTGATGTATCAAGGTTGAGAAAATACCAAATTTATTTGTTCATGTAATGTGTAATGTAACCCTTGGAATTTATATATAATTGTTATGTTTTGTGTTGTGAATGTTTATTTGTGTGAGTACATCATTTAATCACTTAAAAATTATGTCTATAATGATTGAACGGTTGTCGTCTAGGCTTGAAATTGATTGAAATAAAAAAAATCTGGAAATTGACCAAATTTTGAAAATCTCGCCGACAGCGCCATTGACGCTGCCGACGGTGGATTTTTCCCGAGACTTTGGTTATTAATTTAATAGAGCTCACTGACGGTGTCGAAGACCCCGCCGACGGTTAGATCCCGAAAAAACACTTTTCACAGCAAATTTGACCATTCAACCGCCACTATTCATCATCTTCTTCTTCTTAAACAATGAAAATTTTTGTTTAGGGCTTGAAGATCTTTGATTTGAGGGCAATTTCAAAGCATTTAGACACCGAATTTTATCATCTCTCTGTAAGAGCTTCACTCCAACCTAAAAATATTTAATTTTCACCTTAAATTTCTTCCACATTGAGAAAATTTGAAATATTTGAGAATGGGAAGAAAATATTTGGATGAAATTTATGGAATTTAGTTTTGAACTTTTAGAGTCACTCTTAGAAGCCATTATTTGCATATTTGAAGTATATTTTGGAATTGTTTCTATAATTTTTATTAGATTGAAATGGCTCCATGACAAAAGGGACAACTTGAGTTTGATTAGTCTCGCTTCGTTAATACAAAGGCTCAGTCGAGATTTACTTCAGTATTTGAAGGGAAGAAGTGTATACAAGATATAGTTTTTGAGAGTCCATGAGAAGAAATTGAACGAGTTATTACCAAGCGGAGGTGAGAAAATTTCTTTTATACCACCAATAAGGCTACTGAGAATATTTTAAAAGAATTTTATGCCAATGTGTACTATTCTGAGGATGGAACCTTTTGAGTGCGGGGATTTTCAATTGAATTTAGTGCCACCTGCATTAACTCCTTCTATGAAGTCGCACACTTCTATAGCTGTCATTACGAAATCTTCAGTACAATGGAAGACCCGCTGAATGATGTCATCAACTTTTTCACTGATGGGAGAGGGACATGGAAGATAAAGCAACGAGAACTGGTAAATTTTTCTGCTTCCATGTTGAATGCCACATCTAAAGCATTGCACTATTTTATTTCCTCTACTATGTTACCTACCTATCACCATAGTGAGGTAACAAGAGATAGAGCTATATTGAATTTTTGTATTCAAAATAATCGAACTATAAATGTGGGGAGAATTATTTTTAAGAATATATTGACCACGGCAAAGAGTGGAACAAGTGGATGCCTAGGACATCCTGACCTCATTTATACACTTTGCCAACTTTATGGAGTCGAAGCTGGAGACGATGAAGAATGGGTTTACCCTATAAAACCCATTAGTAAAGCTAATTTGAAGACATATAAATCCCATGGGAAATGGATATCTGGGTGTAGGAGTCAAGAACCTTCTACTAGTTGAGATATCCCCTCTACTAGTTATGACATTCCTTCATCTAGTTCCCCTACCCTGAATGATTTAATGAATCAGTTGACCTTGCAGCAAAAGAGTATAGAGGAAATAAATGAAAGAATTGGGGGATTAGAACATAGACATGATTATGATAGTGAGTACCTACAAAGACATTCTGACTTTGAGATAACTTACTACGAAGCTCAGGCCTAACACTACAGAGGTGAGCCTGATGTTACTTTTCTTGAATGCCCCCGTTATACTCTGATGTTACTACAGAGGTGAGCCTGCTTACCAGGGAGATGAAGATATAGCCTGGGATTTAGATATATGATAGTAATTGATGTACTTTTTTTTTTGTAATTTGTGTGATAGAGATATATGTTTGTTTGTTTGTACTTTCATTTTTATTTTTATGTTGCAATTGGATAATTTTTAATTATTGTTATATTTTTTTAGTGTGGTAGTTGAAATTTTCATGTGTAGTTATAATAGATAATTATTAGTACTTTGTAAAATTGTAATGTGATGTGATTTTTATTTGCATTTTAATATCTTCGTAATTGCTTTTTATTTAATATTGTGAACGTGTTAGCGAAATACTGTGTTTGTGTAATGTTTAATTTTGTACTTATTTTAAAATTTTATTACCCAGCAATTTCTTTAATGATTTATATGTATAGAAAGCTCCTAATATTACTGACCAATTGAAGTAAAAATTCTGAGAAGGACTGCAAAATTTTAGAATGATGAAAATGCCTTAAGTACTGAGGTATAATTTATATTTAAAATTTTTCTTTCCACCTGTATCATTCCATATTGAAAAATTTAAGTTTGGGGGGGGCGAAGAAAAATATCAACTATTAGATGTTCTTAATTTAAATATTTTCAAAAATTGTTAATATGATTTCATGTAGTGAATTTAATTCAGATGACTATATTTTGTAGATATTTAAATATTATGCTAGATTTAAAGGAATATTTTTTGTAAAAAAAATTAATTTGGAGATTAAGATATTTTGTATAAAAGAATAAAACTATATTTAACTATTTAAAGTAAAGGAAACTATATTTTGAAGTGTTAAGAATCTTGGAAATTCATTTGAGAAGAAAAGACTAGGGCTCAATGATGTAAAAGCTATGAAATATTTATAGCGTAAATGAATTCTTTGAGTTTCAAATTTAAGAAAAGAAAGGTGATGTTCAAAATCATTAAAGGCTATCCTTATATAGTAATCCTCACTTGAAAAAGGAAAAAGAAAGGATTGACAACAATCCCTAAAAAGAAAAGAAAAATATATAGGATTGAATACAATCCAAATAAAAAAAAAGAAAAAAGTATAAAAGTGAGGAGAAGCTTGAGGAGATTCCTAATAAAAAATTGGCTTCACTTTGACCTATCTAAATTGAAAACCTAAATACATTCCTAAACTTATATTTATGTATTAGCATCTTTTGCTAGTAGTGTTCTCATGAAGTTCTTATCATTTGAATATTCTAAGTGACTTGATATTACAACATATAGTCATTCTTGAAATGAATAAAAAACTAGAACCCTTAAACTTGATGACTATATAATCTTGTACCTACAGAGTTAATTTAATTGTTTGAATTTTTTTTTCTGAAAATCTCACTATGGTATTTACTTAAATCAAACTGATAGTATTTCTAAATTAAAACTTTAATACAATAGATCATAACTTTTATGTAGTACTAAAATTACTTGAGGACAAGTAATAGTTATGTTTGGGGGATTTTGACCAAGAGAAAATATGTTGAGATTTTCATACATATTTTACACTGATTTTGATGATATTGCACTTTAAAGAAAGGTTTTTTTGATGTTTTGTTGTAGGTATGTTGAATTATGGTCATTTCAGCAAAAAGATGAAAAAAGGAGCGAATTTGGAGCGAAAAGGACAAAAATATGAAGATTTGAACTAGGGCGCCGATGGCGGGTTTTTCTAGAGAGTTCAGAATCAAATATTTCAGAAGGCCACCGACGACACCCTCGAGGCCGCCGACTTTGAGTTTGGCCATTATCTTAAAAGGTGCATTGAATGTGGATGATTTTTTAGGGGATGCTTAGGCAACTTTTGGGAAAACTCTTCTACAAATTTAGGAGAAACTTTTGACAAAAAATTGAGGAAGGGGAGAGGAAGTTAAAGAGAGTGTAGAGAGTGTGTAGAGTGTAAAGAGTTTAATTTAGGGTTAGATTGTGAGGAATTCTTCAAGAGATTGTAAGCATGGAGGGAAAGTGAGAGATTTCTTTATCCTTGACCCTTCCAAGAAGAATTTTGTGTACTATAAAGAAGGGAAGTGATTAAGAGGAACTTCGAGGAGTTTGTTTGGGGAGGAATTAGAGATAAGTGGTATTTAGTTATTATAGTTTGTATGATTTTACTTTTACATATAAATTCCAAGTTCTGCGTTATCTTCCCCATGAGTTTTGAGTAGTTTCCTCTGTCTTTCTCCTTGTCTTGAGATTTGGTGAAATGGTGATTTGAATTGGTTGAGCCTTGAGAATGATTAACAAAGTTATGATAATCTTTTCACTTCAATCTTAATTTACTTTAAATTTGGCCAATTGATTTGTTAAAATATGTTGAGTTTTACAAGTAAATTGAAGATTACATCCAAGATTCAGGGAGGTCAAAGTCCTTAAAAGTTGGGTGCAAATAAATAAGGAAATAAAATTATCGGGCGTAGAATTGGAGATTTTAGAGTTATAGACTAAAATCCTCAATTCGGTCCTATCGTTTGGGTGTTGAAGTGCAGATGTTAGCTCTCAAGCGAGGGGAATGTGGGAGCTCTGAAGTGAGAGCCGGTATCCTCCCAGCTTTGCCGCAGATTCAGTAAACAAGCATTGGATTAGTCAATGTTCTTTATGCATCGACCAAAGGGTAAAGAATAAGTATGCTCCTATTTGACACAATCCAATTTGAACTAATTTACTTTATCCATTCACTTTAATTTCTTAACAAGGAGAAGGATTCTTTCTTATATATTGAACTTTACATTAGAAACTTTATTATTAGAATTAGTTATTTAAGAGTTATTAAAATTACATATTTATTTCAATTGCCTATTAGTAACAGAAAAGCAATTTGAACTATATTGTTGTGATTAGGTACTGATTTTCTAAAATCTTAGTTCGTAGCCTCTAATATTACTCCCTGTGAGATCGATATCTAGGACTCCATTAGAGCCTTGTATTACTTGAGCGATACGTATACTTGCGTTGATAAGTGTGACTTTTTAAATGTTGAATTTTTTATATAAATATTTATTGAATTTGTAAGCGCTAGCAAGTTTTTGGCGTCGTTGCCAGGGAATTAAATTTTCTAGTAGCAATATCGAATTATTGTGTTTTTAAGCATATATAAAGTCATTGTCAACGGCCTTGCTATGGATTGGTCAAATCTCAAAGGTGGTTGACATTGTTGGAAAAGAAGTAACTGTGAAGCCATTCCTTTTGAGGTTGCCTGATTTTTTTAGATGAACAGAAACAACACTAAACATGAAGACAAATACAGTCAACATTCCAAGGTTACCAAAAACTGTGCTTCTTACTTTATCAAGTTGGTTCAGTTCAACAACTTCCCTAATATTCGTAAGTCTCTGTTCATAATAACCAGAGATTACTACAAGACTGAGAAGATTATTTGGAAATCTCTTTAACAACATACCATGAAGATTAACCATGATGGAAGTTTCTCTAAGTTTAGTGCTGGGATTGGGGTGTTTTTAGGGATTCTTGTAGCAAATGCTTGTTGTATTTCCATGCCCCCATTGAGGCTCAAGATGCATTAGAAGTAGAACTAATTAGATTTTTCTAGGCTTTCAATTTTGCTACAAAAGCTGCTTGGTATAAAGTTTGGATTGAGGTGAACTCTCTACAACTTATCAACTTTCTGAACTCTGAACAGCTGTCCTCTTGGCACCACCTACATTGGAAATAGAAAATTTGGAACCTTAAAAAGTCCATTACATCCAATTTGACTTTTATCCATACAGAAGGTAACCAACCTGTTATTTGGCTAGCGAGACATGGACTTTACAATAATTCCATATTTGTTGCTACCATGCCTCCTACTCCTTTTGCTCTCCTACTTCATGGTGATACAATGGAGACTCCACACCTCAGAACTAAAGCCAATCATCTCAATGGTCTCTAGCTTTTGGTTTTCTCTCCCATAGTTTCGGTTAAGTTTTTCTTCTATTGTAGCTTACTATGCTTATATATATATACCTTCACATTATTATAGATTACTCTTTTTCATTTTTATTCTCTTGGTACCTCTTGGAGATGAGGACACTCTCCGTAGTTTAAGACTTTTGTTTTCTATTGTCTACTTTAATTTTCTCTAGTTAGAGGGCCTCCCAAGTTTGAGTCTTTTGTACTCCTTTAATTATGTAACATGTAAGGAGCCGTACAATGCAAAAAAAAAGGAAGCTTTACCTTTATGAGAGGAAACAAAGGTTTCACCCACATTACCTTGATAATATGGAAGCTTTTCTGTTCAGCAATTTTACAGATGTTTTGGATGTTTGGGACTTTTTTCCATTGTATAAGTTTTCTGATAAAATACAAATAGTTGGCCACCACTCTTTCAGTAAGAGCCCCAATGTCCTCATGCTTGGCTTGATTTCTTGCAGCCATATATATATATATATATATGATAAAAGAGTAACTCATGGCTCCCTACGCGTTAAAATAAGAGAATCGACACAAATTGGGAGGGAAAAAGGAACCCCAACTGAAACCCAAAATTAAAGACATGAAGATACTGGGGTCTCCAATTCCACAGTACAACTCCAGCCAAAAAAAAAAGTAAAAGACAAGTAAGGTATCGTATACCCCCAAAATTAAAAGTAACCACCAAAAAATTTTATTAAACCAAAAAGTATACTGCCAAAGCAAAATGAAAACCAAGAAGCCAAATAAACGAACGTCAACCCTTCTACCTTTGGCAGGAAAGGATAAGAAGGAATCAGCAGTGAGCAGCTCGAAGTCGGTAAACTTAGCAAAAGCCGAAATGTCCACCCGATAAATCAAATCTATAAGCTCCAAAACCAATAAGTCTAGATAAACAAGATTAAAACATAAGTAAATCTCCAAAGAATAAGAAAAAGGATAGATGTAGTTGAAATAGATGGAGATGTCCCAAGTTTGGAGAAATCAGCTAAGTCCACACCATCCCAAGTTTTCCAAAATGGATAAAGGTAGAAGCAGAAAATTCTCCCAAAATTGCATCTACCCTGAAGTTTGCACGCCCCACCAACCAATCTGCGGGGGAATCACCTTCCCGAAAAGTATGATAAAAGCAAATATTTAAATTATGATGATCCATCATTGCATGAATACAATTCCAAACACCCAAAACAAGCAACTTAGGTATGATAGTGAAGTCAAAATATTTTAATACCATAAGTGAATCTATCTCCACCAACAGTTGAGAGAATTTACAAGAGAGAACCACCTGAAGAGATAAAAACAAACCCCAGAATTCAGCTTCCAAAGCAGCAAAAGCCACAATAGGTGAAGCAAAGTAAATAAGGCTATTTCTGAGGTGGTCCCAAAAAACCTACCTGTACCCACCGCCATGAGATCCCAACTATCATCACAGTTAACATTTACCCAACCCGGAGGAGGTGGTTGCCACCTAAAAATAGTGGCCATCTTACCCATCCTGGATTGGGGCAAAACTTCATGTAAACCCAAAAGAGAGGAAGCACAAGAGAAATAGATAAGAATGTGAGAGACCAAAGTAGAAGGAACCAAGTTGAAACCATAATTTTTATGATCATTTATGGCCTCCTAAATAAACTACAGCACCAATAAAGGGAAAGTAAAAAATTTTAGATTCATAATTTTGGCCACCTTCCAAATACAAAAAATATAATTAACATCATTTCCTTCACCACATTTAACCCGAAAATGTTGTCCCAGAGCAAACCAAACTTGTTTAGCTTTGGAACTTTGAAAAAATAAGTGAGCCGTAGACCCCTCCTCTAGTTTATATAGTTGGCATTGAGAAGCCAATCTAAGCCCTTTAAGCTTTAGAATATTGTCTATAGGAATAAAGTTGGAAAAAAATCTCCAGAGGAAAAGGGAAACAGAAGGAGTAAGGGAATTATTCCAAATTAATCTCCCTCAACGTAATTTATCAAAACAGTAAAGATTCAAATAGAGAATTTTAGAAGGAGACATATTAGTGAAGTTTTTCCAAATCGGGGTGTCGTTATCCGTCTTCTTTATAGGGATCTTGATAACTTGAGCAGTTCTATCACCAACCAGGGACATCAACTTATTGACATCACAATTCTCCTCAATCCAAACATCAGAGATACGTAAATTATCATTTAGAGTAGTGTGAGCATAGTCAATTTAATCCCCCAAGCCTCACAGATCATGCTAGAAGGAAATCTTACCTTCACCATTGTCTCCAAAAATAAATCTACCAGCAACCGATCTAGCTTGAAGAATGGCTTTCCAAATCTTGGAGTCCCCCACCTTCCATTGACTTGTTGAAGGATTAGAAATTGTACAATAATTTCAGAAATATGCTTCAAAATGTTTACACCAAGACCCTTTGCAAAGGTTGGCTTAGAAACCTTTGAAAATGTGGCCCAATATTTAGTAGTGTGAGTCCCCAACCAAAGAAATCGGTTAAATAATCATTCCAACACAAGCTGCGTACTTTCCTTAATATTATGAATTTGGAGAGCATATAAAGGAATACTCAAAATAACATTTTTGAGGGTGATGTGACCCCCATTAGATAGATAAAAGTTCCACCAATCAGTAATTTTGTACTTGATTTTAACCACAACATCATCTAATTGAACTTGCTTGCGGTGACCCTGATCCCGAAACTGCTTATATGCAATAATATAATAATAATTCTGATTATATTTTTCACTTATATTTCCTTATTTCACAACAAAACCAAAAACTTGATCCTGAAGAAAAAAAGGAATTTAAGTTTTAATTTGTATATATTGGGATACCACGTAAGTATACGTATTGTTATTAAGTAATATAAGACTTTTTAATTAAGACCTGAATACCCACACAGAAGATTGCAATATGCACTTTTTGGAAAACATTCAATTTTTTTTAAAAAGCAATTATTTAAGCGAAAGATGTTTTTGCAGTACAGAAAGTTTAAATATTTTTGGTAATTTTAAATTTTTAATAAAAACAGAACAAACTTAAAAAGATAACTTCAGTTTTTGTAGAAGAAAAACACTAAATATGAAAATATCTTTCTCCTTATCATGAATCAGTAATAAGTATAGGAATTCCGTTTTGGATGTATGCATATTGTGTTGTGCTAAATAGGAGCAATAATATTCTTTACCCTTACCAGAGTTGCTAGAAAGAACATTGGCTAATTTAAAGTTTGAATAGTTCTAAAGACCAACTAGGCAGGAAAGATACTAGCTCTCACTCGAGAGTTCCCTCAATTTCCTCCACCTGGAGGCTAACATCTTGTATCAGAACCTAAAATAATAAACCAAGTTAGGGGCTTTAAGCTCTAACTTTAAAGTCCTCTAAATCTACACCCTTCAATGAATATTTACCTATTTATTTGCACTCAATCATAAGAACTACGTTCTCATTCATACAACCTCATGTGATTCTTGCCAATTGTTGACTGAGACAATACCATCCCAGTTCTTACATGTTCTCACAAAAAATTTTAACATCTGGATTGGCCAAAGCAAAAAGTAAATGAAGTAAATGGATTTAAATCATCACAACTTCTTCCAACATTAAAGATCAATACTCTCCACAATTTTCATTGAACACTTAATTACTTATCATTTTAAGAAGAAAGATAAAAATAACTACTCAGAATCCATAGAGAAAACAAAACCACACTTTTGTTTAAAAGTAGAAATTATTTTCAAACCAACAACTAGTCTCAATTAAAACCAAAAGTAGTCTAAAATAAAAGATAAGAACTTATCTCAAGTCCTCCACCAAACTCTTGAAGTTCCTTTGAATCTCTTCTCCTTTACAACACTCTCAATATATGACTAGAAATAAAAAAAGGATAAATATGTGGTGCCTGAAAATCTCTCCGATTAACTTCCCATTTCTTCAACTTTCAAAAATTTTCCAATACTTTCAGGACCTCTTTCAAAGTCTCAATCTTCTTTTATCTATAATTCTCCAAAAGGTGCCTTAGTATCTCTTCAAAATGTGTCTTGATTCAATGTATTTCCCAAAGAGATGCATCCTTTTGCAATACTTGTCATCCATGGTGGTTGTAACCACCTATTAAGCCAATAGGTGCCTCAAAAACCTCTTCAAACTTTGCAAAAACCAAATTTACTCGTTCAACAACTGCCACTGGCGCTTAAGCATGGGGCCGCTAGCGCTTAGGCGTGGCCTTATCTGTCTACCCAGTGTACAAACATCGGATCCAGCGCTTAGGCGCCCAAATACTTTTGCACATTATTCACCTATTTGCTCCAAATTTGATCCTTTTTCACTCCTTTAAGCATTTTTCACCTTTTTTATTTGTACCTGAAAGAAAAACACAAAAATACCTTCCTAAAGTGTAATATCTCAAAAATAAGTATAAAAATGTGTCTAAAAACACTATATATTTTAGGCGTATCAAAATCCTCCAAACTTAAAATGTTACATGTCCTCAAGTGACACTTCAATCTTTAAAAACTAAATATGTATGATATGTAGATGAGTTTCTTTAGGTGTTACTAAAATTTAGATTTAGAAATATAGGAGTCCAATTTAGAAAAAAATATTCAGTAAATGAGACCAATCTAAAGGTTAGAAATTTTTACTGTTAAGAAAGACGAGAATATAAGTTCCTATCTAATTTAGAAATATTGTAAGTCTTCCAAATTTAGAATTTTATTCTTTTATTATCTCTTAAATTTTTTTATTAAGAATAATTATACTTACTATATTATATCTATAAGCTTAAGATTTTCTCAAGCCTTACACTTTAAAAAGATCAAATGTAGAACCATTTTTTGATTAGGCACTAATCCTCAAGCTTCTCTTCCCTTATATTTTTTCTCTTTCTTTTCCTTTTCTATTTTTTCTCTCTTATTTCACTTCTTTTTTTTTAGGCAAGGATTACTATATTTGAATAGGCGTTTAATAATTCTGAATTCTACTTTTCTTTTCCTAAAGAAAAGTCTTGATACAAAACTTTTACATATAAATATAATAATAGCTTTGAAATTATCTTTAAGAACAAAAATTTAAGTATTAAAAATAAAAGTCTAAATTTCTAAAATTTTCAAAAATGAAATGTTTCTTACTAAAGATAGTTACTTATATTAATCATTTTCTACCCTAAAAACTTTTAACTTAAAAGTTTTTTCTTCAATAGTCAAAATTTCAACTAAATTCTATTACTCATTTCTAAAATCATGTTTTTACTTCCCTAATATAACTTAATATACATGATCAATTTTTCTTTTCAAATCAAATTCACTTGTAGTGCATTTGAGAACAAATAAAATTAAATTTTTGAAAATATTTTTCATCACCCAGAACTTAAATTTTTAATAGGTTAAACAGTTTAGCATCAAATATATATAAGCAGGAATGAAATTAAGAATAACATGCTTATAAGAATTTTTATACCCTAATGATACAAGTATAAAACTAGTAACAGGAGTAAAATTAATTTTGATCAAATTTTCTAATATTTGCATTTCAATTCAACATGTAGAGATTCAATAAGCTTCTAAATAGTGGAGTAAACATAAAAGCAAAGAAACACACTAACTTGACTTCACAATCTCAACATAAAAACAAACACACTAACATGATAAAAGAAAAATACAGGGTAGCAGTTTCCTAAGTTTCAAATTTAAGACCTAAGCTATCGAGATTTTTAACTTTACAAAAGACATTGAATTAAGTTAAGTTCTAAACTAACTAAATCATAAAACTCACAACAATTACTACCCAAAAGTTTTAAAACAAACTACTAACTAAGACTAACATTGCAATATAATTAAAAAAAAAAGTCTCACACGTCACAATATCTAAACAAGTAAAAATACATACATGTCTCAAGTCCAAAAAATGAAAGCACATCACATCACAATTATCACTTAAACATAAAAGTACAAACGGCATCACATAGTTCAAACCAGCAAATAGATGCAAATGTAGTAAGCCCGAAACACATAGTTTATATCATACTACAATCATAAAATAAATCTCTCAGTTCTACTCTTCATCCTTTGAGTCACTGTTATCCCAAACTTTTGCAGGCTCACAATCAGGGTATCTAGGATATGGAGGAAATTTCACTTTTTTGTTACCCTAACGAGGCTCTCCAATGATGAGTGAAGTTTGTCTTCATAATCACTTTTTCTTTTATTATACCTAACAAAGTGCTCTGTAAAACACTCTAAATTTTTTACCCTATCAGCGGTAAAATTCATATTATCCATCATCCTCCAAAATAACTTATCTTGGTCTTAGTAAACTCACCTATAGATGTAGAAGCACGTGAAGTAGATGGTTTAAATGAAGAAGCAGCAGAGGTAGAAGCAGCAGACGTCTCCATTCCATAGCTCCTAGAAAATCCTCCTCTCCAGCCAAAAATAGAATGATGAAAATATGTCTTCACATTCACCTTAGTGATGGGATTTAGAGATAACGACACTTCCTCTCAGCTATCCTATTTAACTCTAGCCTGTTCACACAAAGTAAAGATCAAGAAAGCAAATCCCACACCTGGAGTAGTAATGGCAGTGCCAGAATTGATGATAGTCAGACAAATCAAAGCTTCTATGTTGATGAGTTTTTCTTCCTCAATATATTAATTTAATGTTGCACTCTCTCTAGTCACTTCACAGAGATAATTTGTTTGTTGTAGACGAGCAGAAATCAAATAGTTCCAGGCCTTTGAAGGTGCACATAACTTTGAAGGTGGGAAGTTGACTCTCCTCTCATTAGAGATCTTCCAAAGTCCTCTCCCAATAGTCAAGTAAGAAATAATCTCGTCTAACGCTTCTTCAGTCGGACTATAATTTACATAAAACATAATGTATAAGGGGCAGATGATAAAATAAGTTGATTACCTTCAATGAAAGTGGTACCAACATTCCTCGAACCATGACTCCATCGTCTTCAACCTCAGAGAGACTTTCATAGAACTCCCTAACAACAGAAATAACCACCAGAACAGAGAAACAGAAGAATTGTTCCCACTATCGGTGAATGATCAAATCCTCTACGTCTCCACCAAGATTCCTCAAACACCGCTCTTGAATCAGTTTTTGTGATTGCAACACATCACTCTACCTATCCTGAGCCTTTGAACTAATAAATTTACTCGAATCGAAAGGGCTCTTTCCTTTACTCCTCTTCATTCTTGGTGCCAATCTACAAATTTTATAAATTCCAAAAATAACTTGAAAAACCTAGTATAAATTACTAAACTAAACTTCCAAAGTATAATCTACACTTCCCATGCAATTTCCACAGATCTTTTTCTCATTTATCAACAAGAATAGTGAATTTTTGAATTTCTTTAAATGTTCTCAAAATACATAGTGAAAATCCAAAATTTTTGCATAGAAGTAAAGCTCTTACCTCAAGGAACTTGGATCTAGCAAAGTTCACTTATTCCACCAAAAAATCTTCACTTTATATGTGCCTTAGCCTTCCAAAATCACAATTTTAAGAGGTTTAAAGTGACGGGAGGCATAAAAATGGTGATATTCCGGCAAAAATTTCACTTTTAACCATTTACAAATCAGTTTTTCTGAACCAGCGTTTAAGTGCGGGTAAGTGGCGCTTAGGCGCCTACCTCTCGGGTTGGCTCGCACTTAAGTGCGAGTTGTGGCGCTTAAGTGCTTCTACACGATTTTCAAAATTTTTAAATTATAGTAAAATGCACTATTTGCCTAAGTAAACCATCCCTAAATGGTTTCATAGCACTTAAATGTCTATTTTCAACTTCCTTTAACTCTCCTCTCTCTCAAAACTCTTTATAATAACTATTTCAATTCGAGGCTAAAAATAACACAAATTTTCACACAAACAAACTTATATTAATTTACAAAAAAGTACAAATACTTTTAAACGCTTAATTCTCACTTCAAATAGTCTTTGATGAGAAAATTTTCCTAAATACAAATTTACAACAATCATTACACATAAAGAAGTCATAAATACTAAAAATAAGGCTTAAACACTAAAACACTTGAAAACAACAACTTCTAACACATAAATTATAACACTAAACTTAATTCTATTCTTCATTTAAAGGAACAAATTCCTGTCTTTCATTAGTCTCTCCAGGAATATAGAGTTGACAAAACAGACGATGGTGACAAGCTCAGATACTATCTTCTTCAATCCACTTCTGCTTTATGAACATCGCCTTATTAGCTTCCTCTATATAACTTTTGTGGCTAAATTACATCTTCAGATGCCATCCAATATGCTCTAGATGTGCATGCAACTCAAGTACTTTGGTCTCCAAGAAAGCCGTAGTATTTTCCATTTTGTTGATCTTCTCTGATATCCCTTCAATACTAACGCCTAAGAAATTATTATACATCTCTTGTGCACTTTGACTAATGAATGTTTTCCTCATGGTTTCTTTCTTTTCCTTCAAATCCTTCTCCCATGAAGACATTTTCTCTAAATCTCATTTTCTCTCAGACTTTTAGGGCTATAAATGATCTGGGTGAAATTCCTTCAATAAACCCTTCTATTTATAGATCTAAGACCTTGCAGTAACTCCTAGAAACTTTTGGAAATAGCCTTAGCATGTTTTTACAAAATAATTAGCTATCAAAATATTTAGAATATTAATTTCACACATGTGTTTAAACTGCCGCGCTTAAGCGCTAGATCTGGCGCTTAAGTGTCGGTGAACATTTTTGCACTAGTCAACTTAACATCCAAATTCTTATTCTAACATGTCTTGGTCACTAAAAAAATTCTTAAAATCTTTAATAACACATAATAGTTTCAAAAATACTACCCCAATTTTCTTAATCACACACACAACAACAATCAAAATAAAAACACACTGATAACTATGTGTTGTCTCCCACAAAGCGCTTGGTTTTATGTCATCAGCCCGACGTAACATGTGCTTATTCTAGTTGACCCACATCATTCCATCGTTAAGTTTATGCTGATCCCCTTTAAAATAAGGTTTCAGTCTATGTCCATTAACTTTAAATATTTTCTCAGACTTAGGATCATTAATATCCACAGCGTTATAAGGATAAACTTTTATCACAACAAATGGGTCCATCCACCTAGACATAAGTTTGCCTGGAAAAAATCTTAACTTTGCATTATATAGCAAAACTTGTTGCCCTGGCAGAAAATTTTTAGTAAGAATCCTTCGATCATGCCACATCTTCATCTTTTCTTTATAAATTTTGGCTCTCTCATAAGATTCATTCTTTATCTCTTCAAGCTCATTTAATTGCAATAACAGTTTCTCACCCGCATCTTTCAAATTATAATTGAACTCTTTAATTGCTTAATATGCTTTATGCTCAAGTTCAACTAGTAGTGACAAGCTTTCGCAAATATTAGCTTATGTGGGGGCATTCCTATAGGAGTTCTGTATGTAGTCTTATAAGCCCACAAAGCATAGTCAAGTTTGACTGACCAATCCATTCTTGTTGGATTAACAAAATTTTTCATAATTCTTTTAATTTCTCGATTGGATAATTCAGCCAAACCACTTATCTGAGGATGATAAGCAATAGCAATCCTACGATTTTTATGATATTTCATTAATAACTTCTCTATTATGGAGTTTCTGAAATTTCTTCGCCCATCAGTAATGATAACTCTCGGCATCCCAAATCTTCAAAATATGTTCATTTTCAAAAAATTTGCAACACTTTGAGCATCACATTGAGGTAAAGCAATAGCTTCTATCCATTGGGATTCATAGTCCACTGCTAACAAAATATGTAAATTTCTGAAAGATGGTATAAATGGTCCCATGAAGTCTATTCCCCAAACATTAAATATTTTAACTTCTAGCATATAATTGAGGGGCATCTCGTTTCTTCTATAAATATTGCCTACTCGTTGACATCTATCACAAGTTTTGATATAAGCATTAATATATCAAAATATTGTAGACCAATAGAATCTACATTGTAAAATTTTGTATGTTGTTTTATCAACAACGAAATGTCCCTAGAATTCAGAATTATGACATTTTTGAATAATTTTATAAGTTTCTTCTAATGGTACACATCTTCAAATAATTAGATCCTTTCCTTGTTTATATAAAAATGTGTCATCCCAAAAATAAGTCTTAGCTTCAAAAATAAATTTCATATTTTTTTGGTATGTCATTCCATAGGGTATAATATCACTAACCATAAAGTTCACAATGTCGGCATAGCACGGAACACGCCACTCATTAATAGTGAACAAATTTTTATCTGAAAAATGTTCATTAATTTCTTTTTCAAAATGGAGTGGTTTTTCTAACTCAAGCCTGAACAAATGATCAGCAATTTAATTTTCAGTCCCCTTTCGATCTACTATTTCAAAATCAAATTCTTGTAAAAGAAGAATTCATCTTATAAGTCTAGGTTTAACATCCTTCTTTTTAAATAAGTACTTAATAGCAGAATGATATGTATGCACTACACAATGAGTTCCAATTAAATATGACGTAAATTTATCAAAAGCATGTATTATTGCTAATAACTCATTTTCAATTATTGTATATTTGATTTGAGTTTCATTAAGAGTTTTACTAGCATAGTAAATTACTTTAAAAATTTTATCATTTCTTTGTCCTAAACCAGCTCCTATAGCATAATCCTTAGCATCACACATCAATTCAAAAGGTTTTCCCCAGTTTGGTGAAACTACAATTGGTGCAATGATTAATTTTTCTTTTAATAAATTAAAAGCTTTTAGGCATTCATTATCAAAATTGAAAATTGCATCTTTCTCCAGTAAATGGCATAAAGGCTTAGCAATCTTTGAAAAGTCTTTAATATATCACCTGTAGAATCGAGGAAGTCATAAAAAAACTCATAATTTCCCTTACATTTGTTGGATAAGATAAATTAGTGATCACTTGAATTTTAGCAGGATCTACTTCCATACCATTTTCTGAAATTTGATGACCGAATACAATTCCTCCAACTACCACAAATTGGCATTTTTCCCAGTTAAGGACTAAATTTGTTTCTTCACAGCGCTTAAGAACTTAAGAAAAATGTTCTAAACTTGAGTCAAATGAAGTTCCAAACACTGAAAAATCATCCATGAATACTTCAATCCCTTTTTCAATTAAATCCCAAAAATTTCCATCATACATCTTTGAGATATAGCAGGGGCATTACCTAAACCAAAGAAAATCCTTCTAATAGCAAAAGTACCATAAGGACTGGTAAAAGTTATTTTCTCTTGATCCTCAAGAGATAATTGTATATGGTGATAACCAGTATATCCATCCAGAAAATAAAAGTATTTATGCCCCACTAGTCTATCCAACATTTGATCTAGAAAGGGTAATGGAAAATGATCTTTCTTAGTAGCAAGATTTAGTTTTCTATAATCAATGCATATTCGCCACCTTGTAACTTGTTTAGTAGGTGTTAATTCATTATGTTCATTAACAGTTACAGTTACTTCTCATTTCTTAAGAACACAGTAAATTGGACTAACCCATGCACCATCTGAAATAGGGTAGATAATTCCAGCATCTAACTTTTTTGAAATTTCTTTCTTAACAACTTCATTCATAAAAGGATTCAGTCTCCTTTAAAGATCAGCCCTAGGTTTGCAGTTCTCTTCCATATGAATTTTTTGCATACAAATTGAAGGGCTGATTCATTTAATATCAACAATTATCCATCCAAAGGCTTTCTTAAAATTTTTCAAAATTTTCATCAACCTTTCTTTTTTTACATCGTTAATTTTGAGAAATTTATAACTGGTAAAGCAGAGGAATCGCCTAAAAAGGCATATTTTAAATGTTCAGGAAGTAACTTCAACTCAAGCTCTGGAAGTTTTTCAATTGATGGACAAAATGATTCATCTTAATCTATTATGTCCAAAATTTCAAAACTTTCTCGAACATAATTTGAATCTTCCTTAAAAAGTTCTTCACTTTGATGTAATTCCTCTTCTTGCTCGTGTTCCAATTCTTTTTCTTCAGATTTTTCTTCATAAGTTGTTTTGAAATGGCATTCACTTAGAAATCTTATAACATCCATCCTATAAAATTCATCATCTTTACCTTTTGCAGGATATTTCATTGATCTTGAAATATTAAAAGTAACAGTTTGATCATCGATGTGCATTGTTAATTCCCCTTTCTGCAAATCTATCATTGCTCTTCTTATGAGTAGGAAAGGTCTCCCCAAAATGATAGGTATCTCTTTATCTTCCTCCATATCTAGCACAATGAAATCAACAAGAAAGATAAATTGATCCACTTTCACTAGGACATCTTCTATAACTTCTTTAGGGTATGTTATCGAAAGATCTGCTAGCTGCAGAGTTACAATAGTTGGGGTTATTTCTCCTAATCCCAATCTTTGGAATATTGATAAGGGCATAAGGTTAATGTTTACACCTAAATCACATTAGGCTTTCTCATAAAATCTTTTTCTTATTTCACATGGAATTGTAAAGCTACATAAATCTGTAAGCTTTTCATGAAGCTTTTTCTGAAATATAGCATTGCACTCCTCACTAAGTGCAATAGTCTCATTATCTTCAAACTCCCTTTTCCTGTTGAGAATATCCTTCATAAACTTTACATAGCTTAGCATTTATTCAAAGGCTTCAGGAAATAGAATATTAATTGTAAGCTTCTTAAATATTTCCAAAAATTTTGAAAATTGCTTATCCAACATCTGCTGACGAAGTCTCTGAGGAAATGAAGGTGGTGCTTTTTCCAAATCAATTTTTAGTGGAGAAATATGTCATTTAGAATCTTTTGGAATTTCATGTTTTTATTCTTCAATTTCTTCTCTCTCAACTTTAATTTCTTTTTGAACCTGCCATCCCACTATCTTCCGCTTTTAAGTTTGACGGCTTTTACTTTCTCTTTATTCTGGTCTTTTAGATTTGATTCAATATTACTAGGAAGTGTTCCTCAGGATATATTACTTAATGAACTTGCAATTTGCCCAAGTTGATTCTCAATATTTCTAATTGTATCTCCTTGAATTTTTAATTGATTTCCCATAACACCACTTATTCTATAGACAGCGTCTTCCCCTTAAATTGTGTATTACTGTTGAAACCAGAGGATAATTAGATCTATAATTAATACTCCCTTGATTGTTCCAGTTTCCTAATGGGTTTACTTGGTTGTTCTGCCATTGCTGATTATTACCACCAAATTATTGTTCCAGTTAAATTTGGGATGGTATTTCTAACCTGCGTTATAATAATTTAAATATGGGCTATTCTACTTGTTACTTATGGCATTCAAAGTTTCTTATGATGCTTCAGAATCTACCATTTGGCCTAATGAATTCTCTTCAATCATGGAAATTGGTTGAGAAAAATTCATTCCAAATTGGTCTTACTTGCTTGAAATTGCAACAACTTGATTTGCTAACATAGTAAATGCATTAGTTTCATGAATATTGGGTACCTTCTTAGGATTCACCCTCTTAGAAGGCCATTGAAAATTATTGGTAACCATTTCTTCAATTAAAGTAAAGGCATCATGAAATGGTTTTGACATCAATGTACCATTCACAGCGACATTGGTAATAGATCTAAGAGAACCAATTAATACATTATAAAAAGTTTGAATTATTAACCAATCTGGTATACAATGGTGTGGACACTTTCTTAAGAGTTCTTTAAATAATTCTCATGCTTCGTAAATAGATTTCCATTCAAACTTATTAAAAGATGTAATATCATTTCTAAGCTTCGCAGTTTTTGATGGTAGAAAATATTAAGCAAGAAATTTTTGTGCTAAATCACCCCAAGTTCTGATAGATCCAGGTGCTAAAGAATTCAACCACATCTTAGCTTTATCTCTCAGTGAGAAAGGAAATAACCTAAGTCTTATGGCATCATCTGATACACCATCGTATTTAAATGTAGAGCACAATTCTAGAAAATTGGCAAGATATAAATTTGGATCTTCAGTTGGTGATCCCCCAAACAGATTATTTGATACCATTTGGATAATAGCAAGTTTATGCCCAAATGAATTAGCCACCATAGTAGATTTTTTACAGTAGGGTTGGCATAATCTCTTAAAGGTCGAAACTCTTGATGAATTTCAGCATTTTGATCATTTTGGTTTGCTATTTTTGTTATTTTTTTGGATTTTTCAAGATTTTTAATTTTTTTTGGTTTTTTTGATTTTTCTAATAGTTCTCTCTAATTCAGAATCATAGGGCACTAGTCCTTCAGAACCTGAACTATGCAATTATAAGTATCGTTATCAAGTAATATAGGAATTTTTTATTAAGACTTGAATATCAAACCCACAGGGAAGATATGCAATATGCACTTTTTTGAAAACTTTCTATTTAAAAAAAACAATTATTTAAACTAAATATGTTTTTGTAGTAAAAAAAGTTTAAATATTTTTACTAATTTTAATATTTTGACAAAAACTGAACAAACTTAAAGAGATAACTTGAGTTTTTGTAGAAGAAAAGCACTATATATGAAAATATATTTTACTTTATCATGAATCAGTAATAAGTATAGGAATTCTTTTGTGGATGTATGCATATTGTGTTGTGCCAAATAGGAGCAATAATATTCATTACCCTTACTAGAGTTGTTATAATGAACATTGGCTAATTTAAAATTTGACCAATTCTGAAGAACGACTAGGTAAGGAAGATACTAGCTCTCACTCTAGAGTTCTCTCGATTCCCTCCACCTAGGGGCTAACATCTCGTATCAAAACCTAAAATAATAAACTAAGTTGGGGCCTTTAACTTGTCACTTTAAAGTCCTCTAACTCTACACCTTTCAATGAATATTTCCCTATTTATTTGCACTCAATCATATGAACTACATTCTCATTCATACAACCTCATGTGATTCTTTAAAACCGTTGACTGAGACAGCACCATCCAGTTCTTACAAGTTCTCACAACAAATTTTAACATCTGGATTGGCCAAATAAAGAAGTAAATTAAGTACATGGATTTAAATCATCATAACTTCTTCCAACATTAAAGATCAATACTCTCCCCAGCATCCATCCAAAACATAATTACTTATCATTTTAAGAAGAAAGATAAGGAAAACTACTGAGAATCTAAGGAGAAAATAAAACCACACTTTAGTTTAAAAGTAGAAATCAATGTTAAACCAACAACAAGACTCAATTAAAACTAAAATTAGTTTAAATCAAAAGATAAAAACTTATCTTAAGTCCTTCACCAAACTCTTGAAGTTCCTTTGAATCTCTTCTCTTTTACAACACTCTCAATATAAAACTACAAATAAAAAAAAGATAAATATGTGGTGCCTAAAAATCTCTCTAACTCCCCAAATTTTGAACTCTCAAAACTTTTCCAGTACTTTCAGGACTTCTTTCAAAGTCCCAATCTTCTTTCTTTTATAATTCTTCAAAATGTGCTATGACATCTCTTTAAAATTTGTCTTGATTCAATGTTCTTCCTCAAGAGATGCATCCTTTCCCAATAATTTTTGTTCATTCTGTATGTAACCACCTATTAAGCCAATAGGTGCCTCAAAAAACTACTTCAAAAAGTGCAAAAATTGAATTTACTCATCCAATAACTTCCACTAGAACTTAAGCGTAGCCTTCTCTGTTTACTTGAAGCGTAAGCACCCGGATCTGACTCTTAGGCGCTAAAACACTTTTGCACATTTTTCACATTTTTGCTTCAATATTGAACCTTTTTCACTCTTTTAAGCTTTTTTCACCTTTTTACCTGTATTTGAAATAAAAAAACAAAAATACATTTCATTAAAGTGCAATATCTCAAAAATAGGTATAAAAAATGTGTCTAAAAACACTATATATTTTAGGCGTATCAGGCCCCTAATCAAGTTGACCCCTAAGTACTTATGGGGCAAAGAGGCCACACAAAAATAGTATAATGGGTACTCCACTTAATCAAGGAGTTATTAGCATGCTTCCCAAAGACAAGTTGCACTTATCTTTCCTAAGGTAAAGGTAGAAGCATCTTAAAAAGTATCAAGGGCTCTGAGAAGAGCTTTAATAACATATTTGCATGCATTATTGAAAATGATTGCATCTTCAGCATAAGCCATCTGGCTAACCTAAATGGAGGATTTATGAGAAAATTGAGTTTGAGTATTCTTGATCTGCAAATGATTAATTAAATAGGAGAAATAATCCAAAGCTAAAATAAAAAATGTAGGGGATAAAGGGTCTCCCAGTTTAATTCCCCTCGAAGCAAAGAAGAAACCAAAGGAAATACCATTCACCAGCATAGAGTAAAAATTGTTCTCCAACCAACTATGTATAAGCAAGAAAAAACTATCTCAAAAGCCGCGGGCCCTTAGAACATTTGAGATGAAGTCTCAACTAATAGAATGATAGGCCTTTATGATATCCAATTTAAGTACCATGTTGCCACCCCAACATCTTTTGTCAAGATCCTTAAGTAATTCTTGAGCAAGTAGAATGTTGTCAATAATATCCCTCCCCTTAAAAATGTCAATTGTTGAGGTGAGATAATAGTAATAAGCAAAATTTGAAGTCTCGAAACAAGCAATTTACTTATGACCTTATAGATAACTGAAGTAGGGGCAATGTGCCTGAATTTATCCCAACTAGATTTATTGTTGCCCTTAGGGATGAGCACAATAAGAGAAGAGGAGAAATATTACCCCAGATCCTTCCCGTGAAAAAAAGTTTGGATTGCTTGAATGACCTCCTTTTTGACAATATCCCAATTAGACACATAGAAAGTAGTAGTGAAACTGTCGGGCCCCATGGATTTGTTAATATTAATCTCCTTAAGAATCCCATAAATCTCTTGGTCTGTAGGAATGCCAGCAATATAAAAATTAGAAATAAATTCTAGCTCTGTAGTGAAGAAATCAGAAACCATAGGGAGGATTTGCGTGGAGCATGAAACAAATTTTTAAAATGATCAACAACAATCAAACCTATCTCATCCTTATTAGAAATAATTCTCCCTTCAGGCATTTTGATCTTTAAAACAATATTTAAATTTCTTTTATGTTTGATAGATGCATGCAAAAATTTAGTGTTATGTTCCCCACTAGTAAAGTACGTATCATGAGCTTTTTGCTAGAGAAAGTCCTCTTCTAAAGAGATCGCATCACGTAGGTTAGCATGTGCTTGAGCCAAATTAAAAACATTCTTGGGAGAGCAAATGTCTTGCTCCTCCAAGGCATCAACCACGAACTGAGCTTACTTGAACTAATTGTGGATATTACCAAATGTGGTAAAGTTCCACTTACACAATGCACAGTGACCTGTTTGTGAAGTTGTCATAAAACAAACCAAGGGTCACCAACTCCATTAAAATGTCAGACCTTCTTCGCAGCATTCAAGAAGGTATCATGAGAAGTCCAAATATTCAGGAATTTGAAATGATAAGTAACAAGTTTGATAGTAAAAGCAAGGGAGAGCAAAGTGGGGTTATGATCCAAACCCGCATGATTGAGGTGCCGCACTTTAGAGACATGAAAATAATTAAGAAAATGTTGATTAGCAAAGAACCTATCCAAAGACTGAAAGAGCGAACCTCTCCTCAACGTGATGGGGGGACCCATGAATCCGAGGTAAAAAAAATTTGCCTCAGCAATTTTGTCATTAAACTGATTAATAAGAGAGATATAACTCCCTCTCGCACCTCGCCGTTTCAAGGGGTTCATAATCATATTAACATCCCATCCAACCAACCAATTTTCACTAATATTGTCACTTATAACCATAACCTTGTCCCAAATATGATATTTCTTTTTAAGAAAACTACTGGCATAGACAAAAGTAACCCACGAGAAGTAAGTTTCCTCTTCAAAGTAGGCCAACACAAATTGCTCCTCATCCTGGACAATATTAAAATCAATATTGTTCTTCCAAAAGATTCAAAATTTTTTGTTGGTGTTACAGAAGTGGTTATATCTCTTAAATTTGCGGAAGATGCGATCTTTATTAAAAGAGACAAGATGCTCTAATATAGCAAAGATAGTGATATTGTGGACCCTCTTAAGATGGTTGACTCTGTTAATGGAGGAAGGGTCCGCCACTCCCCTAATATTCTAAACGATGATGTTAATCATGAATTGTCAAGGCACCCCTTCTAGAATATCTAGGAAGGGTGGTGACCTGTTTTCCATCAGAAAAGGACATCCCATGAATGATAATATTGTCCCTGTTAAGATGTAAGAGTTCATTCTTCCTTTTGTTTTTCTTTATAGCATATTTCTAAACTAACCACTCATCTTCCAAGACATTAGCAGCCATCAAAATGGCACCCTCATCAACCACTGACAACTGAGGGGCAGGTATCGCATAATTAGTTTCCTCCACCAAAATTAAAGGAGAGGAGGTAGAAATCTGGGCTTCCTGCAAATTAGCTTGCTTAAGGGGAGGATCATTTGCATGAACAGAAACCACTCTATCTGCCAAAATATCACCCTCAATAGCCTCCAATAGATCCAACACAACACAAGTATTAACCACCACCAAATTTAATGGAGAGGAATTGAATAGCCTGACTTCCTGTGGATGACCATGCACGCATAGAGGAAAATAAGTTGTAGGAGTATTAGGAAAAACAAAATCAACCAATTCAGCAAGATTAGGAACAACACAACTGTCAAAAAAATCATTAGGGAGACTAGGATCTTTAACCAAAGAAGGGTTTCGAGGCACAATATTAGTGATATTACATAGAGGAGGCTCTGTAGGAAGTCCGTTGTCCCTGACATTTTCAATAGGCATAACTTACCCAATTGGGCCATTAGCAACTCCAACCCTTATAGAAGAAGGAACAGAGCATATATATATATATATATATATACATATATATATATATATATGTACATTATTTTAAAAAAACCTATATATGCATGAATATTATTTTAAAATCTATATATGTATATATATTTATGTGAATATATTTTAGTATACATAGATATGTTTATTTTAACTCATATATTAATTAAGTATGTAGAGCTATGTATGTGCTTGCTAATTTGTATGTGGGCTACGATGGAGGAGTTGCTCTGGCAACACCAAAACCACTTCAACCAAATTGAGGAAAACATAGCTCTCCCAGGTCATTATGGATTCACAATGAAATTTAACATATCAATTTGTCAGATTGAATATGTAGATGAAGCATGAAGTAATGAATCATCACAACTTTAATATAAGAGAATTCTTAAACAGTTCTGATCCTACACGTGGTTAATTTTCATCTCAAGTTGAAAGATACAAAAACTACCCAAACTTCATGGGGATAACACAAAAAAACATGAATTATATTAAAACTCAAGTTGCAACACAAACTTAAACATAATACAAAATACTTATCTCTAATTCTTCACCAAGCAAATTCTTTGAAGTTTCCTTGATGAATCTTCAACTCTCCTTAGAAGTTTACTCTAAAATACCCAAAAAAAGACACACACACACACACACCAACTCCTCTTGTCACTAACAAACCCCTCCCCACTTTTTTGACCAGCCTTTTATGTCTTTAAAAAAAATTCTTAAAATCACCAATAGTCATTTCAACTCCTCTTCAAAATTTTTCCAAATTAATATAGGAGAAAGTTGGTTCTGTCGCATAGGGGCCAACTGTGGCTCTTAACCAGGCAACTTCGGTGCCTAACCTCCCTCCCCCCCCCATTCTAGAAGAATTTTATAACTGCCCTGACGCCAAAGCTCCTATAGTCAGGTGATTAGGAGCTAATTACGATCTTTTCTCCTTGCTCCTTTTTGATCTTTTTTTAATCCATTTTCACTCATTTCTATCCAAAAACCCATTACTTTTACATATATTCAAAAACATGCAAAATACCTTCTTTTAAAGTGCAATATCATTAAAAATGAGCGTAAAGAACATGTAGAAAATTAGCATATTTTTAGGTGTATTAGTTAGTAAACAGATAGCCCAACAGATGGGGAACAAAAAAACCTCTGCTACATCACCAGCAACATAAAAATATAAGAAACTCCAACAATACATTCCCCACCATAATCAACTTCATTAAAAACATCGCAAGTTGGTAAATAGATAGCAAAATTTAATACATTAAGATTAAAATAGTAGATGAAACACAGTATTTGGAACAAACATAACATATATAACCATGCAAGAGAGGCTTAGCTTCTAATGTAAAATAAATCTAACAGATCAGTAGCCAAAAGAATTTAAGGTTCCCTGAGAAGTTTTACATCTACAATAACCCTAGAAGGCCCCCTCTTTGCAATCCAATCATTAGGTCAACTTCCTTCACTAAAAATGAAGTTCCACTTTACATTTAGCTTATTTGTGTCAATAATGCTCCAAATTCTATTGAGACAATTAAGTAAATTTTGAACAAAATTTTTCTTCCTAGAGATGTAGTCCAAGTCAACCTTAGAAGCAATTTCAATCAATAAGCATGACTATTTCAAAAATCACAACATTAAGTTTTGGAAGTAGAATAGTCCAACACTCTACCTCAATTGGAGAAAAAGAACTGTCCCAAATGATTTCCTAAACTTCCCCGAGCACCAACACCAGTGGCCTTCCAATAGCCATCTGCATTGACCTTAAGCTAGTCATGAGGAGGGGTTTGCCAAAAAATTATCGTACGTCTCCGGCCCTCCTTTGGAAAGGAATTAGAAGTATCAATTTTCATGCATTTACGAGCTTTGGAGTAGTAAGCATGAAAAAAGGAAACTATAATGTGAGGGGACGGAGGGGAAAACTCATATTTGTTATTGTTTCTAGATTCCAAATAAACCATAACACCGTTAGACGAAAAATGCCCATCTTTTTGTCTAGAAAAGTACTAGGCTTCTAAGTCAGAAGACAGTCCTTCACAAAATTCCATGAGTATAAATGCACAATAAACTACCGGCCTAACATGTGGCAGATTTCTCTAGCAAATGGGCATGTAAAATAGAAATGTAAGGCATTTTCCTCAACATATATTTATAGTAACATATGTGTATTTAAAAAGTAAATTTATATGGATTTAATTAAACTTGAAAGGAACTTTATAAAAAATTCATCCAACAATCTATATTTGTCATTTAATATGATATTTTATTTTTTTTCTTTCATGTGAAATCAATGTATATGTAAAACCTAAGAGAACTAGTGGAATCTCTGTAATGTGGATGATGAAGTTGTATGATATGCATGTGCTTTCCTTGCATGTTAGAATTCTTGCACATTTATTTCCATGAATAGATAAGATAATGGAAAGGTTTTAAATTGATGAATGAGAGACATAAGAGAACAAATGAATCTGCTATGTCTTGAGTAAAAAAAAAGGGAGCCTAATAATAAATTTAAGAAGATATCTTTTCTATAAAAGACAAACAAAATGTTCTAAAAAAAATCTCAAATACAAAGAATTTTATTTAAGAAAGTAAGTTTTCTACTCCAAGTAAAAGTAATCTAAAATGAAAATCTACTAATGATTGAATCAATCAATTTAAAAAGAATTATGAATTCCAACTAAATGAACTCTAAGTTTATAATCTTTTAAAATTTAGAAAAGCTCAAGGATATAGTCTTTAATGTTTAAAACCCTCTCTTTATAAATTAAACATTCCCTAATAAAACTTTTATATATACATTTCCAAAAAAGAAAATTTCTTGTTTAAGCTTAATATGAAAACTCTTTTAAAAGAAAAAGAAAATATTCGTAAAAAAAACTTCAAAATTTCTTTAAAAGAAATTCTCATTAGATTTTATCTTATTAAAATGTCCTCTCTTCAAATATTAAAAACATCTTCATCCTCTAAAATCAAGAAATTGAAAACACTCTTCAATTAACTTTTTAAAATATCAATTAAATCATTATAACTTAGGATTTTATTTAAAAGAAGTCTGTAAGGGAACTTATATTATTAAGTTTTCTATTTAAAAAGTAAGGTTCCTTTTAGTTAATCTTTTCAAACCATTGAGCTTTAGGAATTTAAAATATGTATAAGCTTGTTAGGCTCCCTTTCACTTGCTTAGCTTGGGCAAGGCTTATATATTTATCAAATTGGTGACTATATGATTTAATATATTTCCCTCCAAGAACATTTGATTTTATAGCCTCGAACTTCTGAGTATATAAGTATTAGTTTATCATAATTTAAATAGCTCACAATAAAGATAAACTTATATTCCACGATTTTTTTTTGAAAAAAAAAAATAATTTTATAAAAATCCAATTTTTTTTAATGAAAAGAATATTTTTTATTACTTTAATTGAATGCAAGTAAATTTTTTTTTATGAGAAATTAGAATAAAGAAACTGAACTTCATTTGATCAGAATATATGTCTTAAACATGGTTAAAACATAAGGAGGGAAAGCTAAGCCTTAAGAAGAAAACTAAAACATAGGGTGGAAAAATAATATCTGATTGATAATTTAATCAAAACTTCACTTAGAATATAAAATAACCCAAGAACACAAAGATAACCCTAATTTTTTACCATGAATGAAAATTTCTAGGAGAAAACTAACCGTTAATTTTTATCGAACCTCAAAAAAAGTTAAAAATCAACAAACTCTAATTTGTATAACCTCACCTTAGGGTAGTTCTAAAATTTGAACATATGGTAGTGAACACAGACAAAAATGTTAATTCATACACATCCCCTAAATTAGTTTTGTATAGAAGTCGTAGGTCAGTCCTAGATTTCCCCCATAGATTAGAACTAAGGATTGTTGATGTTTAGAAAAGAATGCATTTATTCCGTACTAGTTTTTATATTTTTATGAATGAAATTGCACTTTAATAAAAAATATTTTGATGTTTTTCTCGTAAGTAGAACACATATTCAATGTGGAGCAAATCAAAAGAGATATGGATAAATCAATTGAGACTTGGAGCAAATAAGCTCACAAAAGACTGCTCCTGAGCACCAGACCCTTAGGCTTCTAGGTGCTAGTCTTTGCCCTAGTAACTTGATAAACTAGAGCCTTAGTGTCAGCCATTGTGGACCAAGAAGCTACCTAATGGCACTTAGGCTCTAGGCCCAAGGGTTCCTAGGTTCCCATATTGTTCCTAGCAAACAAAAAGACTGGCGCCTAAGCGCTTGGTGTCTATGCACCAACAACTGTCTAGAGCAGTTTTTACCAGTTCATACACACAATTTAGAGAATTATCAATTGGCTGGAAGGCTTTATTATCCTATCTTTTAAAGTATAAAAGTGAGGCACTAAATATGAATGGATGGAGGAAAGTAGGTTTGGTCTATGAAAAAGTGAACATAGCTTTTACTTAGTCATTTGGTGAGGGTTTCAGTTGTATTATGAGGAGAGCAGCAAGGGATCAGAAAATATTTGACGGAGCATTATTAGAGCTGCATAAAGGAGAGAAAGCTAATTATTGTGTTCTTTTAGTATTACATTTCAGTAAGTAGAATTTATTATTGGACTTTCTTGTTTCCAATGATGTTTTGTGGAGCATTCTTCATGCATTCTGAGTTGTTCTCTTTTACTTTTTTTTGTTGGAGATGAGTAGGATGTGTAGGAGTGCATAGTGTTTTTAAAATTTATTTTTAAAATTTAATGTGATGAGTAAACTTCTAAATTTTATTTACTTTTCATGCTGGCCAAGTGAATTATTATATTGTGTTGCGATCCATAATAACTTAGGAAAGCTATGGTGGAATAAACTAGGTTAGTCACATTGATCTATAGGGTTTGTTGCAAGTGCTTTGTAGGAAAATAAAAATGTTAAGGAAATATTCCTCGATTGGTTCAAGTTGGGATTTAATAACTTTAACCAAACTTCTTTATGCACTTGAGAGAGATGAAAGAAGAGAGTTGCACCTATTATTTATTAGCTTCATTCATAATTGACACTTTAGATTTTCTACACACCATATATATCATTGAAAAGGAAGATAATTCTATAACTTGATAATAAAAAATCTAATTAAGTTAAGTAAATTTTTTGTAGGATTTAAGCCATAAGAATAGATTGCAATTCTGTATGAGTAGTTTGTAGAACGTTTACTTAATTTTAATTCCAAGCTAAGAACTAAACCTAGCAGTTTATAATATCTCTTAAGTCTAATTCCCTCATTCCCTATGGGAAGAATATTTGGACTCAAAATTTGTTATTACTAAAAGACATGTACACTTGCATGATGCTCCAAAGTGTGAGTGCACTTGGAATAATGGTATTGAGCTTTTGACATTGTTGACGGGGAACGATGGTGTAGTAAACTTAGGAGACTTTTAGTTGAACTATTTAGATCATGAGTTTGAAATTTGTAGTGTTAATGTTTTTGTGTGTAAATGTATGTTTGCTTAAAAAAGAACTTTCTAAAATTATATTTGTGTGTTTAACTTGTTTGAAACATACTAGTTGTGTCTTTAGTCAGTGAATGTGTAGTTCATGACCAACAAGACTTTAACCCTATGATTCAAAACTATCAGGAAGATTAGAAAACTGGAAAAGACTTCATGAACTTCTAGAATAAATGGCAAATAATCAATAAATCAATTTAGAAACCCGGGAATCAATTAATGATCATCATAATGTGCATAAACCATTAAAGGATTATGCTAATCCAGTGGCAGATGAATTCTACTTAAGTATTCAAACCCTTGTAATTCCAAGGAAAATTTTAAAGGGTGTAGAATTAGAGGATTTTAGAGTAACATGCTTAAGCCCCCAATTTGATTTATAGTTTTTGGTTTTGATACAAGATGTTAGCCCCCAGGTGAAAGGAGAAGAAGGAACTCTATGGTAAGAGCTATTATCTTCCTTGCCTAGTCGGTCTTCAAGAATATTCAAACTATAGTTTAAATAATGTTCTTTATAGCATCTCTAGTAAGGGTAAAGAATATTATTGCTTCTATTTCACACAACACATTTAGCATACTTCCACAACTAAATTTTTATATTTATCACTGATTCATGAAAAGGAAAAAGATATTGTACATATATTTCCTTCATCTTGCAAGTATTTTAATTAAGTTAATTAGTTGCTTACTTTATTTTCAATGATAAAAAATTACAAAAAGAATTGAATTTTCATTCCTATTATAGCATCTTAAGTTCGAGTAAGAATATACATTACTAAGTATTTTTTTTATCTAAAACTAATCCTTTCTCTGGGTTCGACATTTGGGACTTAATCATAAAGTTCTATATTACTTGATAACGACACATATATTTGCGTAGATCCCATATTAAAATATTTTAAATATAATCACATACATCGCATTTTACCTTTGTATATGTAGAAAGTCGGGATCAAGTTTTTAGCATCATTGTCGGGGATTAAACTCTTCAAGTAGTGTGTCAAATTAATAAAACTTTATATATTGAAAGTTAGCATCAAGTTTTTAGCGTCGTTGCCAAAGAAAGAAAATAATTATTAGTATTTTGGAAAAAATATCATGATGAAGTTTTTGGATAGCAAAATATTTAGTAAGCCTTATTTAAATTTTAAGATTTATTTTAGGAATATTGTAGTGTGGTTTTTATATAAAGTTTTTGTTAGTGTGTTTTCATTTCCTTTTACTTTTTTTTATTTTATTGTGTTTCATAGTAATGTATGCGTAGTCAAGGTTCCGCAGGACTTGTGCCTTACGATTCTGAATTACAAAGAACTATTAGAAAAATTAAAAAATTAAAAATTACTAAATGATTTCAAGAAATGACAAATCAAAATAATCAAAATGTTGAAGAGTTTGGACCTTAAAGAGATTATACAAACCCTACGGTGGATGAACTTCTTGGTAGTATTCAAAAATCCATTATAGTGGCTAATTCATTTGAACTTAACGCTGCTATTATCCAAATGGTATGAAATATTCAATTTGGGGGAGCACCAATTGAAGATTTAAATTTACATCTTGCCAATTTTCTAGAATTGTGTGTTACATTTAAATATGATGGTGTATCAGATGATGCTATAAGACTTAGATTATTTCTTTTTTATTAAGGAATAAGTCTAAGATATGGTTACATTCATTATCACCTGGATCTATTATAACTTGGAGTGATTTAGCATAGAAATTCCTTGTTAAATATTTCCACCATCAAAAACTACGAAGATTAGAAATGATATTACATCTTTTAGTCAGTTTGAAGGGGAATCTACTTATGAAGTATGAGATCAATTTCAAGAACTCATAAGAATGTGTCCACACCATGTTATGCCAGATTGGTTAACAATCAAAACATTTTACAATGGATTAGTTGTAACTATTAGATATATTATCGATGTCACTGCTGGTGGTTCATTAATGTCCAAAAATCCTAATGACGCTTATGCTTTAATAGAAGAGATGGCTAAAAATAATTTTCAATGGCCTTCATGAGAGGGTAAATCATAAGAAAGCAACCAACGTTCATGAAATTGATGTCATTGCCGTGTTACCAAATCAAGTTGCTGCAATTTCAAGGAAGTTAGACCAATTTGGGATGAATTTTTCTTAAACAATTCCCATGATTGAATAGAATTTATTAGGTCAAATGGTAGATTCTCAAGCATCATTAAAAACTTTGAATGCCATAAATAACAACAAGAATAACCCATATTGAAATTATTATAACCCGGGTTGTAAAAATCATCCCAATTTTAATTGGAGTAATGCTACGGGTGGTAATAATTAACAATGTGGGAATAATCAAGTAAACCCATTGGGAAACAGGAAAAACCAAGGGAATAGTAATTATAAACTTGCTTATCCTCCAGGTTTTAATAGAAAATCACAATTTGAGGAGAAGAAGTTGTTTATAGAAGAAGTGGTGTTACAAATGAGAAATCAGTTACAAAGTCAAGGAGCTAAAATCAGAAATATTTAGAATCAACATGGACAAATAACAAATTCATTAAGTAATAGATTTTAAGGAACACTTCTTAATGATACAGAAGTAAATCCAAAAGACCAAAATAAAGAGAAAGTAAAAGCCATCAACTTAGAAGTGGAAAGAATTGGAAGGTAGAGTTAAAAAAGAGACAAAAGTAGAGAGAGAGAGGAGATTGAAGAACCAAAAGAGGATGTTCTGAAAGGTTTAGAAAGACATATTTCTCCCCTTAAAGTTTATTTGGAAAGACCACTACCTTCATTTTCTCAGAGGATTTGAAAACAAAGGTTAGATAAGCAATTTTCAAAATTTCTAAAAATTTTTAAAAAACATACAATTAAAATTCCATTTACTGAAGCCTTAGAACAAATGCCAAGCTATGTGAAGTTTATGAAGGATATTCCTAATTTAAAAGGAAGTTTGAAGATAATGAGATAGTTATACTTTGTGAGGAGTGCAGTGCTATATATTAGAAGAAACTTGTTGAAAAGCTTAAATATCCTGATAGCTTTACGATTCCATGTGCAATAGAAGACAAATTTAATGGGAAAGCTTTATGTGATTTAAGAGCAAGAATCAACCTTATGAAATTATCAATATTTAAAATATTGAGATTAGGAGAAGTAACCCCTTTAACTGTAACTCTACAGTTAGCTTATAGATCAACAACTTACCATAAAAGAGATATAAAAGATGTCCTAGTGAAAGTGGATCAATTTATCTTTCCTGTTGACTTCAATTGGCTAGATATGTAGGAAGATAAAGAGATATATATCATCTTGGGGAGACCTTTTCTAGCCTCTGCAAAAGCAATGATAGATGTGTAGAAAGGAGAATTAACTATGCATATCAATGATCAAATAGTTACATTTAATATTTCCAAATCAGTGAAATATCCTGCAAAAGATAAAGATGGTGAATGTTATCAAATGGATGTGATAAGATATTTAAGTGAATATCTTTTCAAAATAACCTATAAAGAGAAATGTGTAATGAAAGAGTTGGAAAAAGAGCAAGAAGTTGAATTAGATTAACATGAAGATTTATATGAGGAAAATTCAAGTGATGTTCGAGAAAGTTTTGAAGTTTGGACGCAATAGAGAAAGATACGACTTTTTGTCCATCGATTGAAAAACTTCCTGAGCTTAAGTTGAAGTTACTTCCTGAACATTTAAAGTATGCCTTTTTAGGTGATTCCTCTACATTACCAGTTATAATTTCCTCAAAATTACCTATAGAAGAAGAAAAGAGTTTGATGAAAATTTTCAAGAGATATAGAAAATCTTTTAGTTGAACAATTACTGTTATAAAAGGAATCAATCCTTCAATTTGTATGTATAGACTTCATATGGAAGAGAAATTCAAACCCAGGCTTGATCCTCAAAAAATATTGAATCCTGTTATGAAAGAAGTTGTTAAGAAAGAAATTTTACTGGTTAGATTTTGAAATTATCTACCCTATTTCAGATAGTGCATGTGTTAGTCTAATTCACTGTACTCCTAAGAAAGGAGGAGTGACTATGACTTTGAATGAACATAATGATTTAATTCCCACAAGACATGTTATAAAATGGAAAATATGCATTGACAATTGGAAAACTAAATCTCGTCACAAGGAAAGATCATTTACCACTACCCTTTCTAGATCAAATGCTGGATAAACTAGCTGGGCATAAAAAATTTTATCTTTTGGATGTATGTACTCGTTATCACCAAATACAAATAGTTCCTGTAGATCAAGAGAAAATAACTTTTACCAGTCCTTATTGTACATGTGCTTTTGAAAGAACACCCTTTGGTTTATGCAATGCATCTGCTACATTTCAAAGATTTATGATGGTTATTTTTTGTGATTTAGTTGAAAAAGGGTTTGAGGATTTTTTGGATGATTTTTTAGTGTTTGGAACTTCATTTAACTTATGTTTAGAACAATTATCAAAAGTTTTTAAGTGTTGTGAAGAAACAAGTTTAGTCTTTAATTTGGGAAAATTCCAATTTATGGTATCTGAAGGAATAGTTTTGGGACACAAATTTCAAAAAATGATATGGAAGTAGACCCTGCAAAAATTCAAGTGATCGCTAATTTACCTTAACCAACAACTGTAAAGGAAATTAAAGGTTTTTTAAGACATGTTGGATTCTACAAGCGATATATTAAAGATTTTTCAAAAAATGCTATGCCTCTGTGCCATTTACTTGTAAAGGATGTAATTTTTAATTTTGATGAAGAGTGCCTAAAAGATTTTTAATTAAAAGAAAAATTAGTCACCGCACCAATTATTATTTCATGAGATTAGGAAAAACCTTTTGAAGTAATGTGTGAAGCTAATGATTATGCTATTGGACTTGTTTTAGGATAAAAGCATTATAAGATTTTCGAAGTTATTTGCTATGCTAGTAGAACTCTTCATGAAGCGCAAATTAATTATACAACAACTGAGAAAGAGTTATTAGCTATAGTATTTACTTTTGATAAATTCAGGTCATATCTGATTGGAACTAAATGTATTGTGTATACAGTACATTATGCTATTAAGTATTTAATGAAAAAGGAGGATGGAAATCTAGATTGAAGCTTACTGTTAAATTGGTTGTTCAATGTTTGGAAAAGTTCCAATCATTTTCTGGAATGAAATTCAACTCCCAGAAATGATTGTTTGTCTTCAAGAAAAGAATTAAACCTGAAATCAAAAACTAGATCATTGATCTGCTCCTTTAAAGTATTTGGGAGCTTATCTGCGAAAGGGAGGACAAGGCAAATTCAATTTGATGAGATTATAGTGAAGATACAAGATAAACTTAACTACTAGTCAACCTCTTCTCTGTCTAATGGAGGTACAATTTCTCTTCATAAAGGTGTCTTGGCAGCTCTCCCTTCATACTTATCCCAAGTTGTTGTTATGAAGAAATCTTTCCAGAACACTCTTGAAAGAACATTTAATCATTTTTTGTGGGATGGCAAAGAAAGCAAGTGCACTGGGTGAGATGGCAAAAGCTCTATAAGGCTACTTGAGCTAGTGGTTTGGGCTTCAAGAGCTTTCAATAGATCACCCAAACCAGCTTTTACAAACTGTAGATAGTGTTCAAAGCACAATCATTTTTATGGGTCAAATTTATGAAAGTTAAATACTGTAAGGAGCTACATCTCACTTTGGTATCAAGAAAATTTGGTGATTCCAAAACTTGGATTAATATGTTGAAAGACAAGTCCGAGGTTGAAAATCTTTTCATATGGGAATTGGGCGAGGGCAAGATTGATTTCAGACTAGACAACTGGACAGTGAAGGGCAAGCTAGTCCCTTGTTCCCACCAGATTGCTGATGTCTCACTTCAGGTGGCTGATCTTCGAACTAATGATAGTTGGAACCTACAGGCACTTCAAAATATTCTGGACACCTCTCAAATCAGAAAAGTTATCGGATTCCAATTGATTTCCTACAGGAAATAAAAAGTTGTGGTCAAGAAGAGCTTGTCTTAGACCCTATCAGCTGCAATTTCTAAAATTTGCTTCCCTCAATAGGTGGTTCAATGGTTATCTATGGTCTGGAGTAGATTCGTATCTCCTTTTATGTGTTTTTTTCTTCTAGAGACTCCTCTACAAGCTGCTACCAATAGATGACATATTGAAATTGAAGGGACTGAGGAGCCCTTCTGAGTGTGCTTTCTGTAGATCTGAGGAGGAGTCAATTCAATACATCTTCTTTAACTCTGTTTTTATTCTACAAGTTTGGAGTTGTATAACAGCCAAATTGAAGATCAAAATTCTACAATTGACCTGACATAATTTTTTTTCAGTACTGGCAGGATTGGTTTGCCCAATCCTTCCCTCTTGTGCCTTGCATTATTGCCTGGTTTTTTTGGATGGTGTGAAATCACATCAAGTTTGAGAATTCTAAATTAGAAGCAATCGTTATTGCTAATAATTGTTTAAGTTATTTGAAGAAATTCTCTAGGTATAAAAAGTTTCGTGATATTCTTTGCCATCAAGTTCATAATAATCCGAGGACTCCATATACTCTTACGTTTTGGAAGCCTTCTTCTACTGGTTGGATCAAAACTAATACTAATGGTAGTTTTTCAGTCCCTCTTGCTAGAATGGGAGGTGTTTTTAGGGATTATAAGGGCAACTGTTTGCTTTTCTTCCACTCTCCTGTTTGGGCTGAAGATCATCTGGAGGCTAAAACGCAAGCAATATTCTGGGCCATCCTCATTACAAAGAGGTGTGGTTTTGGTCAAGTTCTTGTTTAATCCAATTTCTTGACTCTAATCAACATTTTAAATGGAAAGATTACATGCCCATGGAATCTTCTGTTTTAGATTGATAACATTCAAGGACTGAGTTTGGGAATCAGGTTACTCTATTCTCATATTTATAGGGACTGCAGTAGACAGACAAATTGGCTAGCAAGATTTTTGCTCCACTCAGATAAAATTCTAATTAGTATAAATCTTCCTCCTCCTTTAGTTTTCTTTTGAAGGGAGACCTCTTGGCCATCCCTTATATTAGACTTCTTCTTTTGTTGGGATTTTTGGCTTTTGGGAGGTTTTTTTGTGCCCTTTAGCTCCTCCAAAATGGTTGCTCATCTATTTTTTTTGTGCCCTTTTGCTCCTCATATTTGGAATATGTTGGGTAACCATTTCAACAAAAAATGGCTTTGGTCTTCTGCTATTGAGGACTTTCTAAATACTTGGAAAATTTTTATGTCCATTGATAAAAATATGAGGTGGTATCCTCTTGTGTTTCTTTGGTTCATCTGGGTGACTGAAAATGAGGCTAAGTACGGTCATAATTTGTTTGCTCCTTATATTACTATTTCTAATATACTTGCTAACTTCAAACGGGTCTGCCAGTCCCTTTCTTTGTTGGGTGATATTATGCAGTCTAAAGTGGGTAGGATGGCCATCTTTAGATGGCAACAACCACCTTTGGACTGGGTTAAATTTAATTTGGATGGTCGTTGGATCTCCAACGCGGCAAGTGTGGATGGGATCTTACGAAATCATTTTGGATAGTGTTTATACTATTTTGCCTCTCTGATTTGTGCTGCCTCTCATTGGGTGGCCAAAGGTTAGGCCTTCCTCTTAGCAAAATAGGTTTGGGCTACGCTTAAATTTACAAAAATTATTTTGGAGACAGATTCTCAAATGTTTATTGATGAGTATTAAAATACCACTACGCCTCAATGTGATTTGCTTGCCAATATTATTAGAATTCATGATTATATCAAAAGATAAAACTTCATTTTTCATTTGTCTTTCATTTACAGAAAGGTCAACTCTTCGACTAATTGGTTAGCTCGTCCGACCAGGAATTCTTGTGAGGTTAGCTGTGGAACTTTCCCCATGCTGCATCTTTACACTCTCTATATTTTCTTCTAGAGACTCCTTTACACTACGCCTCAATGAGATTTGCTCTTAATGTCTTACATTCTTACCACCTTTAATTTATGTGGTCATTTGTTTAATGCAATTCAGTGGAAGCTTGGTCAAAGAATGTATAGTAGTATGGACTTGTTGGGTTGTTTATTTACATCCTTACCACCTTTAATTTATTTGCTTATTGCTATTTTCCTGGAACAGGGTCACGCCTGGCTGGTAGTTGAAATTGTTGGGTGGTTTTTGTTAATGATTTACATTATTTCCACCTTTATTCTAAGGATATTACTATTTATTTTGGTATGCTGGAAGTTGGGACTTACTTGGTGGCTTCTCTATAAATTTCATTTGTACCACCTTTACTATATTTGGTTATTGCTATTCACCTGGAAGCTTGGTCAAAGCAAGGCTGGTATATTGGACTTGTTGGGTGGTGCTCTTATTGATTTACATTCTACCACCTTTAATTAATATGGTCATTTGTTTATTGCAGTTTTTTGGAAGCTTGATCAAAGAATGGATAGTAGTATGGACTTATTGGGTGGTGTTTTTATATCCTTACCACCTTTACTTTATTTGGTTCTTGCTATTTTCCTAGAGCAAGGTCAATTTTAATTCCAATCTATGGTTTCACGATTTGCTATTTTAGGCTCCTTTACATGGACTACTAATATTTTTGTATGCATTTTGTTTGTCACTTCTAGAATATCAGCAGAAAGTACTACCTCTAAGCTAACTCATCTAAATAGTTTTATGTATTTTCGGCTTGATTTTCTTCTTATTCTTTAGGTTCTTTTGTTGATGCTTCTGTGTCACCTTTTGAGGCTTTTCTGGCTGCAGGTCGTCTTTTCTAAGTTTTTGTTGCAACGTCTTCCAGACTGTGTAACATTTTTTTGGCGCAGGACAAGATTGGTTGGAGCTGCTTAAAGCATATTTGTTTTGGGTCTATTGTATTTCGGGTTAGATATAACTTTTACGTTTTTTTATTACTTTTTGGTGTGGTGCTGTATTTTGGATTTTGGAAACCCTACGCTTAAAATGTCTTTTTTTTTTTTGGTTTTAGATGGGGATCCACCATCCCACCC
>NEWO01000199.1:567999-600166 GCA_003013225.1 Phalaenopsis aphrodite
TTACAAAATCTAATGTAAGGGATGTCCAAATAATCCCCTACCAAAATTAAGGAAATAGAGGGGGGAGGAACATTATCAATTACAGTCTCAGCAGAGATTCTGCCCAACTTGGCTAACTAGTTGGCCGACCTATTCCCCTCCCTAGGAATAAATGAAAAAATGGCATTCATATGAACCATCAAGAATAGAAGTTTCTAGAACCAATGAATAATATGTCAAGGGTGGTTGTTGACCTCACTTTTGTGAGGACTTTTAGACTGACATACATGGACAAAACATACCTTGGTCACCCATAATGGCTCATGAGCACGAGACACTTTTAAAAGATAAAAAAAAAAATGATCATCCTGATCACTAAGTTCATTATTGGGAGAAGGTCTACCAAATATGAACCCTTTGAACTTGACTAGGGTCCTCACAACCTTGAAACTTGCATTGACCCCTAATACCTCTTTTGGGTTCATATAATATTAACACCTGAAATGATCAGATCAATAAGGATAATCCATGATTTGGTCAACCCTTGGCTCTATGGTCATCACATTAACTATTTGGTCAATCTTAAGGTTAAATTAGTCAAGTTTGACCATTTGGTCAATTCAGACTCTTAATTGATCAAATGACTAACCCCAAGACTCAAATGGTCAAAATTGACCCAATTGGTCAAATTGGTCAACTTGGTCAACCCTGGTCAAAATGGTCAACCTTCATTAAACTGAACCATTTTGTCAACCTACACGTAAAATTTGTCAAATTGAACCATTGGTCAACTTAAACACCACAATTAGTCAAATTAAATCATTTGATTAGTAATGGACCCCATTAGTCAACTTTGGTCAAAATGATCAATTTTGAACCTCGCGGTCACCACATTGACCATTTGCTCAACAATAGAGCCAAATGATTACCATATGGTCAAAACATCACCATATGGTCTATTTGACCATCCTGGTCACCGTTGGTCAACCTTGGTCAAACCCAAGTCATCCACCAAATCTAATGACCCCATGACTAAACTAACAATGACATGGTCAAACAAGTCACCTAGGTCAACCTTGAACTTAAATTGGTCAACCATAGTCAACCCTGGTCAACTTGGTCAAATTGGGTCAACCTTAACATCTTTGGTAAAAATTTGGTCTTTTCATAAAATTATTTTATTCTGCAAATTAATTAATCATTTAATTGGCTAAAGAGAGTGAAATTAAGGATTATTAGACCTAGAATTTATGTTTAAAATCATAGCTTAAGCCCATGGCAAGACAAAATCATGGCCACCTTAAAATCATGTTATATATTTAAACCCTAAATTTACTACATTACAAAATGCCATTCGGTCACCCATGACCTATGAAACACTCCATGACATGAAACACTTTCATGATGACCCATGAGTCATGACCTTTGACTCAAAACAAAAACCGTTATGAAGTCATCATGAAGGAGAGAGGTATGAGTCATCCCATCAAATAATATGGAATGAAGAGGTGGTGAGATCACCACTCACCATCAACTTCATCCAATGAGAGAAAGACCCATCTAAACCCTCATGCTACACATAATTAGGGTCATCATGGCCAAATTATGAAAATTGGGAATGGGAAGCATATGTGTCATCTCATCCAAAATTCTTTAAATGACTAATGAAGTCATATGGAGGAGGCTAATTTAAACCATTTTGAGTAGCCTTATCCACCTCCCAAACTATCCAATGGAAGTTAGCAAAAACTAGGGTTCAATCTTCATCCTAAAGAGAGATCATTATGGATATCACCTTAGGAGAATCTTCCATGATAATCTTTATCCAAAGAACTTATTTACGACCATCATAAAGGTGTTACCTCCTTCCCTAAGAAAACCCTAGCACAGTCATGGCTTCCTCAAGCCTATAAATAGGCTAACCTGAGAGCTACCAAAAAAGAAGGCCAACCTATAGTCCTCAATCCCTGAGACACTTAAGACAAACTTTGCTCTCCAAAACCTAAGGAATTGATTCCCCATAGATTCAACTCCTGAAATCTATAGACCTGACCTAATTTTGCTCTCCAATTCCAGGGCAAATTTTGAGTTTGACAGAAACCTACTCAAAACTCCAAATTCTTTCTTCTAAAAGCTTCCTTAAGCTCTGAGGAGACATTCCCAATCAAAATTGGCCTTCCCCATAGGCTCTAACCTACGCCTTAATGAAACCATAACCCCTTTTCATTAAACTCATACTTAGACAGAATTTCAACTTATATTGAGTCAAGTGCAAGCTTCCTGAGCTCAAGGTGAAGCTTTGTATCCATTCCAATCAAAGTTCCATCCACTGAGGCCAAGGTATGGTGCTAAACCCTAATTTTGTCTCATTTTTTAGACAATGTGAAAGAGATCTTCGTTTCAATGCCAAAGATCCATATCGATGTGTTCGCCAAGTCAAGATGATGCTCTAGAAATAAAAAATTTTAACTTTGGTTCAAATATGGGGAGATCTTAAGCCTAAGCCATGAACAACTCTTGGTTCATCTCACTTTGGGATGATGAACCTATTTCGTCCATTTCTGTGTATTAGAAATGGACGGCCCTAATCGAGTCAGACGGCGATTTTGTCCATATGAAACAAATGGAATCGCAGACCAGCTTAGCATCAGCATGGATCCCTCTGCAAACCAGGTAGCGTCGCATTCGCTTTTAATGGATTTGATGATCCAGTTAGCCGCCACACATATAAATGGGAAATTAAGGATTTTTCCATTTATTTAAATTCAAAAAATGACAAAAACCATTAAAAATTCATTTTTTGAAATAGAAAATTCTCAAAAATATGACAAAAATACCTCTAGATTTAGGAAAATGAGAAGAAAATTATGGAAGTGAAATCAAAATTTAATAATTTATTTTAAATTTTTAATTGACTAATTACTCTCTAGAGTAATTTAATTATTAAAAATTATTTATACTTTCAAAAAAAATCTAAAAATTTTAGGGAAAAACCTTAAAGTTTTTAGGAACATTCCCATATTTTTCCTAGATTAGGAATACTCTTTAGGCTCCAATTTCCTAATTTCTATCAAATTTTGTAATTATTTCCAAAAGAATTATAAAAAAATTGAGATATTGGAAATTAAATTTGAAAATGGTTAGAAAATTTAGAGTGGCAATTTTAAACTCTAAAATGACAAATTTTAGCCATTAGAAAATTTAAAATGTGTTTTTTACCATTTATGGTGAAAATTGTAAATTTCAAACCCTAGAATTTCTTTGGCTTGAACCTCAGCCTTGAATGACATACACGATTGACTAAGTATGAATCCTTAGGTCTAACCCCAATCTACATTTAAGGTGAATCCAAACCCTAACAAGCATAAGGTCTACTTATCTCATCAGGACTATTAGGTCTAAACCCTATAGACATAAAGTCAAAATCTCAGATCTTGAGATCAAACTCACATAACATTTAAGTCAAACCAACATAGACGTAAGTTAAATTTTGAATTCAGTCCAAAAAAGACACAAACAATTAAATTTAGTTTAGGTGAACCCACACTTCACCAAACCCTGTTAGACCTTAATTAAACCTGCTTAAACTATGTTAAACTTTAATCACATTAGGTTTAACATCATAAACCCTATATATGTCTAAACCTCAATTAGACTTGATTAAACCCTATTAAACCTTAATCACATTAGGTTTAAAACCATAAACTCTAATTAGGTCTAAACCTCAATTAGACCTCCTTAAACGTTATGAAACCTTAATCACATTAGGTTTAGCATCATAAACCCTAATTAGGTCTAAACCTCAACTAAATCTGATTAAACCCTTTTAAACCTAAATCACATTAGGTTTAACACAATAAACCATAATTAGGTCTAAACCACAATCAGACCTAATTAAAGCATGCTAAACTTCAATCACATTAGGTTTAACATCTTGAACCTCAATTAGGTCTAAATCAAAATTAGACCTAACTAAACAACGTTAAGCCTTAATCACTTTAGGATTAACTCAACAAACGTTAATTAGGACTAAACCACAATTAGAACTAATTAGCCCTTTTAAGCCTTAATCTCATTAGGCTTAAGACACTTAAACCCCAATTATGTCTAATCTTAATTAAACCTAATTAACCATATTAGGCCTTACTTACATCGGGCTTAATTAAATCTAAACCCAATTAGGTCTAACCCTAATTAGACCTAATTAATCACTTTAAGTCTTACTTACATTACGCTTAATTCAACCTAAACCCAATTAGGCCCGACCATAATTAGACCTAATAAAACTAATTAAACTTTACCCGTCTTAAGTTTAATTAACTCTCAAACTTCATTAGTTTTAATCTAAATTAGATTTAATCAAATCCTTAAGTCTTAAATGCATTAGGCTTAAGTCAATCTAAACCCTTAGGTTCAACCTAACTTGAACCTAAATCAAATCAACGTTCTACCCAACTTGGACCTAAATGAAATCAAACTCTTAGGTTCAAACTCGACTTGAACCTAATTCAAATCAAACCCTTAGGTTCAACTCAACCTAAACCTAAATCAAATCAAACGTTAGGTTCAATTCATATTGAATCTAAATCACTCTAAGTCCTACCTACATTGGACTTAAATCATTTTTAATCATAGGTTCTACCTACATTAAACTTAAATAAACCTTAACTCATATATACATTGGACTTAAACCATCTAAAACTTTAGGTTTTACCTACATTGAACCTAAATTTCCTTAAGTCCTACCAACCTTGGACTTAAAACATTTTAAACTCTGAATTTCAATCAACCTACATTGAACCTAAATCAACCTTAAGTCCTATATACATTGGACTTAAAGCATCTAAAACTTTAGGTTCTACCTACATTGAACCTAAAATTCCTTAAGTCCTACCTAAATTGGACTTAGAATGATTTTAAAACTTAGGTTTCACCTATATTGAACCGAAATCTTCTTAAGTCCTACCTACATTGAACTCAGAACCATTTGAATTCTTAGGTTCAATCCATATTGAACTTAAATCAACCTTAAGTCCTACCCACATTGGACTTAGAACAATTTCAAATCCTCAGTTTCAATCCATATTAAACCTAGATTAACATTTATGTCCTACCCACCTTGGACTTAAATTTATTTCAAATATTGGGTTTAAACCCTATTGAACCTAAATAAACTTTAGGTCCTACCTAAATTGGACTTAAAATAATCATTAACCTTAGGTTCTACACACATTAAACCTGAAACTTTAATTTCTACCAACATTGAACCTAAACCATTCTAAACTTTAATTTCTATCAACATAATACTTAAATCACCTCAAATCTTGAGTCCTACCTAAATTGGACTTAAAATCAGTTTTAATGTCTAAATTGATCTTAAAATGACATCAATTTAAGCTTCTATCTAAATTGTGTCTAAATGACTTTAACCTTTAGGTTGTAGTTAAACTGAACCTATGAAAATTATTAGGTTTTACCAAAAAAAAAACTAAGTCTTAAACTTTACTGAAACATCAAACCCCAAGCAAATGACATTATCAACAAAAAAATTCAACTTAGCAAATCACTGACATAAACATAAAATCCACTTTAGAAGACATTAAAACTTAAACTTGATCCTAAAATGAAACTGGGTTTGATAAGTTAAATTGTAGTAGGTAACCCATGTTTGCTAACAAATATCTTCCAACTATTTATGGTTAATCAAACGGCAAACATAATGATCCGAGATGACAGAACCATGGGATCCTGATTTGGTCATCCCAAATAAAAATGATTGATAAGAATGACAAAATTCAATTGACTAATAAATCGTAAACAACCTACAATTTTCCAACCCCAAAAATCCAAATAAGACAATAAAACCAAAATTGAACCCTAGTGAACAAGGATCATCGAATGCAACTTGAACATCTGTGTTCAGATCTATGAAGATTTTTGGACGATGCAATCTATGGTTACTGACAAGAATCTTCCAGTCCTTGTTTAAACACCTTTTAGACTAAGTATATTTCAATACTTTACAGCCCCGGGATGACGGAGCCATAGACATCTTCATCGGGTCATCAAAAAAATTATTCAACTAACTAAATGGACAAATCTAGACATGATTCTGTGCTAATCGTATTTTATTTTGTAGGTTTGCTGAAAACATTAAAGAAATTATGTTTTAGATTTACTTTGCATGCTATAGGTTGTGCTAAATCTATTTTGCAGGACGACATTCTGAAGCAGAAAAGGTGAACCTCAAAACAACAAAACAACATAACAAAATAAGGACAATAAAACAATTACAACAAAATAACAAAACCTCAAAACAAAGTGACAACAACAAAATTAAAACAAAACAAAACAAAACTAAACAAAATGACATAAACAAACAAAATGACAAAACTAAACCTTTAGGGTAGAATTGGATTCTTAGAAACCTATTACCCTAGAAATAAACATTTTATGTTTGTTTTCCTTGACCTTAACATTTCTTAGAAGAATGAATGTTAACATTAATCAGGAGTTTACCTAGATAGTCTTGACTGTCTGAGATGTAATTAACTATAGGATCTTGCTCTTATAGGAGAAAGAGGAACTTGGAATATGTAATATACTTAAATCTCTTGTTATCAAGTTTTTAATATGGTTTTCATAGTATGAAAAATTACTTTCTCTATAATGTCTACCATAATGATGATCATCTTAATATTTCTTTTCTCATGTTTTCTATTTTTAGCCCTTTCTTTTCTTCTCCTAGTTTCTTAACATATGAGAATCTTTTACATGATTTAAGAGAATAAGTTACTTGGAGATTAGGGCAATGAAATAGATAAAAAGAATGGAAACTCCTTCCTTAAACAACAACACCAAACCAACGACATGAACGATGGGAATTGGTGGCAGCAATACCTCTGATGACCACCAAGAGAGTGGAGACTCAACTGGGGACTTTCTCTCTCCTCGTCTCTTGTTAAATCATTTATTATTCATTTAAAATATATTCTATCTTTTGAAAGATAGAGTTATGTTTCTCAATCATAGCTCTTTGATTCTAAAGAGATATCTATGGCAGACATTCCATACAAACATTCCGTTACAGACATTCCATGATATTTATAATAGACAATTCATGATATCTATGACAGACATTCCATAATGACAAGACAAAAAATAACATAACATAATAAATTCCTAGTTTACAAAATGAGTTTATAATAAATTGTGACATATCATCTTTATGAATTTTTTTAGAAAACTGTAAAGGACTTTTCAGACTCCGTCTTTTCCTACTTTCAAGACCTTAATACACCGTCAACTAAAGATACTTGTCTCTACCAAAATGACTTTGGTTTTTTTTATGGAACTAAATTTATGATGAATAGTCGGTCCTAAATCATTACAAAACCCTTCGAGGAATTTAACCAGAATCCCTACTAAGATTTCTTCTTTTTGGAGAAGATCTACCTTAAGAGTTTCCTATAGAACAATTGAATTTTGAGAAAGTGGAGCAAGAACTTGATCAGAAAGGAAATAAATTTTACGTTCCAGATGATATTTTCTCACAATCTATATATGAAGACGTACCTTGTTCCAAAAGTGTTCCACTAACACATAGCCAACAAAGAAACAAAACTTGTTCTCTTAGAAGGAAAAAGAAAAGAAATAAAGTTAACAATCTTGAAGCATTTGAATCCACAGAAAGTGTTTTTGGTAACACATTTTCTTCAAAGAAGAATAAGTTTTATCCAGCAATCGTAGAATATGAAAATAACACATTCCAATCTTTTTAAAAAGAAAATTCTTTTTCAATACAAACTATATACTCCGTGCTTAAAAGACTTGCGTGATAAGAAAGATGTTCAATCTCTCAACTTTTGGACAAAATGAGATGTGTAGTTTCTACATCTATGAAAAGAAGCTTCTTGTTCAAGAGCATTCTATTTACTAAGAAATGAACCAACAATTCCCATAAAAAATTTAGTATACTCGGGTACCTGTTAAACTTCTTTTAAGAAAAAGAGTGGAAGATATGACTATCTCAAGAGACAGAACGAGATATGATGAATTAATCTTCGAGGCAAAAGATACATATGCTAAAATAAAATATCTTGTGCAAATGTTATGAGCTACAGAACTTTCCTACGCACACCACAATGATGTACTTTATATAACATTTCGTACAATACTCAAGATAAATGTATGGACACATGAGATACCAGAAGGAATCTTTGATGATGTGAACACTTATACGAACCCTTCCCAAGAAACAATTTGTGAAAAACATCCTGTTAAGACATTTGAATAAATATTTAAAAGTTAAGAGCTGAGATCAAAAAATTTTCAAAATGGAGAAAGGAAATATCTTCAAATACTTCAAGTAAAGGATATCTGGAAATAAACATGGTAGGCACACACCCCACTTCAGTAGCACAAGAACTACCTTTGTCAACCGAAGAAAACCTAACAGAATGGTTACGGGCTATTATTCAAAAATTAGATGAAAAAATTAATCTTCTTGAACAAAAGATTAATGAAACGATGGCCACTTTACAAAATCCACCACAAACAACTACTCTACCTGTGGTTGAAATCATTAAACCTAATGAAATACATATTCTCGAAGATAGAAGAGAACAGATAGAAATTGAGGAAAGCACTCAAAGAAAAAAAAGATCTCACCTAGACTAGAATCCCTAAAAAAGAAATCACACAACTTGTCGAAAAAAAAATTGAAAGAAATAATGGTTCAGGTAAGGTTGAATCATTGATTCCAAAGGGTGTACCTCATCCGGAGGAATTTGATTCTATCCAATTCCTTGAAGGTTTTTTTCCACCTCTTTTAAAAATGTTTGATGGAACTGGTAATCCTCGTCAACATTTGGGACATTAAAAGCAAGTTGTTGTAATGCAGGAGGATATGATGCTCTTCTGTTCCGTCAATTCGTCAATAGTCTTTCCAGAGTTAGTTTTGACGGCATGCAGAATTTCCTAACGGTTCTCTTAAGACATTTGATGAACTCAAAAATCTCTTCATCCAACAAATCCTTGAAGCACAACATCATATAATGGTTGGAGATTTGGTGGTGGAGAAACAAAAGCCAGGAGAAATCCTTGTGAATTACATTTTTTACTGGAAAAATCTCAGCATGAAATGTGAACCACAACTTGAGGAACAACATGCAATTAAAATTATACTCAAGAATATTCATGGTCCTATAGCATTCATGCTTAAAGTATTTACAATAAAAAAATTTGAAAAGTTACTTAGCGAAGCTGCGAACCTCCAAGAGGAAGCTAAGAAAATGAGTGTAGTAGAAAAGACCGAGAAGACAAAACTAGTTAAGACAGTTGAAAAGAAAATAGGAAATGTCTCAATAATAAACAAGGCCAAGCAAGTGAAGCAAGTGCAAACCTAAATAGAAGAAGCAACAACAAAATATAAATCAACAAAAATAACAGTTTTCTTCACAACTGCTACTTCAACAATCAAACACATCATCAACAAATATGAAATCAATGTCCAAAATGATGAACAAAGAATATTCACTCAAGACAGAAGCAGATGGAAAGATATTTCATAGCGTGCTAAAAAAACTAGAATCCAAAATTTTTGAAGCTAGAAGACAATGATAAGTTGATATGAAGTACAACCCCAATTATTGTCCCTACCATAGGATGCTCGGACACAAAATTGAAGAATTTTTTATCTTCAAAGACTAGTTGGAATGCAACTTCAAAGATGGAAATATAGTAATCCCAAATGAAAATCTAAAAGAACCTAAAAAAGGTTATTAATATGATTTTTTTTATAAAATTATTCCTAGCAATCCTCCCAACGATTATAATAACTACAATACTTCTCAAGGAAAATCTCTTGAGAAGACTTTCAAGAACTTCCAAATTACTCAAGATTCAACTCCGACAATGGAATCTTCTAGGAAAGAATAGAAAAAAAAGAAAGAATCAAAAAGGGTTCAAGGTCTTTTAGATATAGGGGCGGTTATTCCCTTTGTATCTTCCACTTCCCGTATTCCTCCACACCCTACAAGGATAGTTGTCTCGGATGAAGGGAGAAAATCCCTCAAGCCGTTGACCTTGTATGCCTTTATCACCACGATGAATAAAAATACTTCTAGTTCTACTTACATCTTGTCTACCTAAAAAATGAACAATACAATTTTGATCCTATAGATAATACTCTGATCGTACACAATCTCAAAGAGTTTATTGACAATCAGAACAATGACAATTCTAATAACAATAAAAAAGGGGATGACATTGGGACTCTCAAATTACAAGGAGTACCAATTTTCATAGAATTGAGACTCTATGAATTAGAAGGAAATGACTTAAATAATATGCCATAAGTAATAACTGAAGTCAATTTGCAAAGTGGAAGGGCTCTACCTCCAAATATTACTCCTAAAGAAAAAGAAAAATCAATCATGACACTAGAAGAAACAATTACATTAGTACAAGAATGATTATCTTAAGGAAACAAGTATAGTTCTTAAAACAAAATGAACTACAATGTATTAGCCCATTTAAGAAAATCACCAGCAAAGTTGAGCATCTATGACGTTTTTATCGTTTCCAAGGAAATGAGGGAGTAATTAACAAAGGAAATATCCAAAAATTTGGTTAGCTCAATTAGCTAGTACTTCTTCAAATGAGGCTTACTCATTGGAAGGACATAGAAAAACAACTTTGTCTGACAATGACTTGCTGCTCAGAACAATTGAACATAATCGTCCATTATACATCACAGTAAATATTAACGACACTACACTTTCAAGGGTGCTTATTGATCCTGATGCCTCAATTAACATTATGAACCTGAGAACTCTCGCGTATTTGGACATTGAAGCTCGACAACTAATGAGATAAAATATGATGTAATGAGGATTAAATCAATAAGAATAACAATCTACTTGATCGATTACAGTACTTTTGAAAATGGAAAATTTGTTGATAATGGCAAAATCACACATCATCGACTCTGAAACTTATTTTAAGGCCTTACTTGGTAAACCATGGCTTAATGAGCATAAGACGGTTCCCTCTTTATTACATCAAGGCATAAAGTATCTATAGAAAGGAAAATTATGTTGCATCACAAGAGATCTACAACCATTCGCGGTCCATGATGTTAGTTTACATGAAGATACTGCATACTACGCTCCAATAGAGAAAACGATATTCTCTAGAAATGTAGTAATGACACAAAATTTAGAAGAAAACAAAAATAATAAAATGAGTGAAAATGACCACAACAAAGGGAAACAAGTTGATTGAGATTTATCTTCATCACCCACGAAGGATATGAACTCTCATTAGACTCACATCTGAGGTCATGGTCGGGGACAAGGACGAGACAGGGAAAGTCCAACAATTGACATGAAGAAAATCTCATGAAATTAATGAAAATCCTTTTTTAACATTATTCTTCGTGTGTTCCAAAACATATTTAAAATTTTTTGATATCTAAATAATGAACATTAAATCAATCTTATCATTTTCAACAATTATGGAATAACAACAAATGAAACCATAACACTAAGGAAGGTTTTTGGGTCTGGCACCCTAGAACCTCTAGATGACGCAAAGTTTTACCTAGTTGTTGTTACACCTAAAATATATAATATTTTTTAACACATTTTTATACCTATTTTTGAGATATTTCATTTTAATGAAAGTAATTTGTGTATTTTTCTTGTAGGTACAATCAAATGGATTGAAAATGCTAAAAGGAGAGAAAAAGGGTCAAATTTTGAGCGTAAATAAAGAAAGGTGCAAAAATGAACTAGGACGCCTAAGCAAAAGAGCATCCGCGCGTAAGAGTTGAGTACCTCGCCCTTAAGCACCAAAGTGAGTTATTTGAATAAATATTAGTTGTAGTAGAATTTCAAAAAGATGTTTGAAGCAACCCTTGATAAAAAATGTGGGAAATTACCCATGGACACGAAAATCCATTAAATTAGCTTATGAGGAGGAAACTTCTAGAAGATTCATTAAATGGAGACATCTTTTTGAAGAGAAAACAAGGCAGTCCTTTAATTTTTATAAGAAAAGACTTAGATTTTAGAAGAGAATAGGCCAGCAAAGACCTACCAAAAGTTCATACTGCAGCCGCCCATCGCTGCTGTCGTCATCGAGCACCTTTACTTCATTTTATTTTATTTTGAGTGTTAGATTGTATTGTGATAGAAGACAGAGAATTCAAAAAAACTTCAAGACATTTGGTGGAGAGAATTTGATATCAGTGTTTATCTATGTGACTACACTTAGTTTTTTATTTAGATTTCATATTTGTGTCCATGTTTTCTACTTTTAAACTCATGTGTGGTTGTGTTTTCTCCATGAATTCTAAGTAGTTTTCTTTATCTTTTTCCTTAAAATGATAAGTGATTAAATATTTTAAGGAAGTTTTATGAAGTATTAGACTTCAATGTTGGAAGAAGTTGTGATGATTCAAAACCCTGCACTTCATTTGCTTCTTGATTTGACCAATTAAGATGTTAATACATATTGTGAGAACATGTAAGATGCTAGATGGTATTATCTCAGTCAACAAATGGTTGGAATCACATATTGATTTCATGAATGAGAATGTGGTTCATGAGGTTGAGTACAAATAAATAGGGAAATATATTTTAAAGGGTGTAGAATTAGAGGATTTTAGAGTAACATGCTAAAGCCCCCAATTTGATTTATAGTTTTTTTGTTTTGATACAAGATGTTAGCCCGCAGGTGAAGGGAGAAAAGGAACTCTAGGATAAGAGCTATTATCTTCCTTGCTTAGCCGGTCTTCAAGAATATTAAAACTATAGTTTAAATAATGTTCTTTATAGCATCTCTAGTAAGGGTAAAGAATATTATTGCGTCTATTCCACACAACACATTTAGCACACTTCCACAACTAAATTTCTATATTTATCACTGATTCATGAAAAGGAAAAAGATATTGTACATATATTTCCTTCATCTTGCAAGTATTTTAGTTAAGTTAATTAGTTGCTTACTTTATTTTCAATGATAAAAAATTACAAAAGGAAGTGAATTTTCATTCATATTACAACATCTTAAGTTAGAGTAAGAATATACATTACTAAGTATATTTTTATCTAAAGCTAATCCTTTCTCTGGGTTCGACATTTGGGACTTAATCATAAAGTTCTATATTACTTGATAATGATACATATACTTGCGTAGTATCCCATATTAAAATATTATAAATATAATCACATACATCGCATTTTACCTTTGTATATGTAGAAAGTCGGGATCAAGTTTTTAGCATCATTGTCGGGGATTAAACTCTTCAAGTAGTGTGTCAAATTCATAAATTTTTATATATATAAAGTTAGCATCAAGTTTTTAGCGTCGTTGCCAGAGAAAGAAAATAATTATTAGTATTTTGCAAAAATTATCATGATGAAGTTTTTGGATAGCAAAATATTTAGTAAGCTTTATTTAAATTTTAAGATTTATTTTAGGAATATTGCAGTGTGGTTTTTATATAAAGTTTTTGTTAGTGTGTTTTCATTTCCGTTTATTTTATTTTATTTTATTATGTTTTATAGTAATGTATGCGTAGTCAAGGTTCCGCAGGACTTGTGCCTTACGATTCTGAATTACAAAGAACTATTAGAAAAATTAAAAAATTAAAAAATATTGAATGATTTCAAGAAATGACAAATCAAAATAATCAAAATGTTGAAGAGTTTTGACCTTAAAGAGATTATGCAAACCCTACGGTGGATGAACTTCTTGGTATTATTCAAAAATCCATTGTAGTGGCTAATTCATTTGAAATTAACCCTGCTATTATCCAAACGGTATGAAATATTCAATTTGGGGGAGCACCAATTGAAGATCCAAATTTACATCTTGCCAATTTTCTAGAATTGTGTGCTACATTTAAATATGATGGTGTATCAGCTGATGCTATAAGACTTAGATTATTTCTTTTTTTATTAAGGAATAAGTCTAAGATATGGTTACATTCATTATCAACTGGAGCTATCATAACTTGGAGTGATTTAGCATAGAAATTCCTTGTTAAATATTTTCCCCTATCAAAGACTACGAAGATTAGTAATGATATTACATCTTTTAGTCAGTTTGAAGGGGAATCTACTTATGAAGCATGGGATCAATTTCAAGAACTCATAAGAGTGTGTCCACACCATGTTATGCCAGATTGGTTAACAATCAAAACATTTTACAATGGATTAGTTGTAACTATTAGATTTATTATCGATGTCACTGCTGGTGGTTCATTAATGTCCAAAAAATTTAATGACGCTTATGCTTTAATAGAAGAGATGGCTAAAAATAATTTTCACTGGCCTTCATGAGAGGGTAAATCATAAGAAAGCAACCAATGTTCATGAAATTGATGTCATTGTCGTGTTACCAAATCAAGTTGCTGCAATTTCAAGGAAGTTAGACTAATTTTGGATGAATTTTTCTTAACCAATTCCCATGATTGAATAGAATTTATTAGTTCAAATGATAGATTCTCAAGCATCATTAAAAACTTTGAATGCCATAAATAACAACAAGAATAACCCATATTGAAATTATTATAACCCGGGTTGTAAAAATCATCCCAATTTTAATTGGAGTAATACTACGGGTGGTAATAATTAACAATGGGGGAACTATCAAGTAAACCCATTGGGAAACTGGAAAAACCAAGTGAATAGTAATTATAAACTTGCTTATCCTCCAGGTTTTAATAAAAAATCACAATTTAAGGAGAAGTTGTTTATAGAAGAAGTGGTGTTACAAATGAGAAATCAGTTACAAAGTCAAGGAGCTAAAACCAGAAATATTGAGAATCAACATGGAAAAAGAACAAATTCATTAAGTAATAGATTTTAAGGAACACTTCCTAGTGATACAGAAGTAAATCCAAAAGACCAAAATAAAGAGCAAGTAAAAGCCATCAACTTAGAAGTGGAAAGAATTAAAAGGTAGAGTTAAAAAAGAGGCTGAAGTAGAGAGAGAGGAGATTGAAGAACCAAAAGAGGATGTTCTGAATGGTTTAGAAAGACATATTTCTCCACTTAAAGCTTATTTGGAAGACCACCACCTTCATTTTCTCAAAGGATTTGAAAACAAAGGTTAGATAAGCAATTTTCAAAATTTCTAAAAATTTTTAAAAAACTTACAATTAAAATTCCATTCACTGAAGCCTTAGAACAAATGCCAAGCTATGTGAAGTTTATGAAGGATATTCCTAATTTAAAAGGAAGTTTGAAGATATTGAGATAGTTACACTTAGTGAGGAGTGCAGTGCTATATATTAGAAGAAACTTCTCGAAAAGCTTAAGTATCCTGATAGCTTTACGATTCCATGTGCAATAGAAGACAAATTTAATGGGAAAGCTTTATGTGATTTAAGAGCAAGAATCAACCTTACGATATTATCAATATTTAAAAGATTCAGATTAAGAGAAGTAACCCCTTTTACTGTAACTCTACAGTTAGCTTTTAGATCAACAACTTACAATAAAAGAGATATAAAAGATGTCCTAGTGAAAGTGGATCAATTTATCTTTCCTTTGACTTCATTGTGCTAGATATGTAGGAAGATAAAGAGATATCTATCAACTTGAAGAGACCTTTTCTAGCCTCTGGAAAAGCAATGATAGATGTGCAGAAAGGAGAATTAACTATGCATATTAATGATCAAACAGTTACATTTAATATTTTCAAATCAGTGAAATATCCTGCGAAAGATAAAGATGGTGAATGTTATCAAATAGATGTGATAAGATATTTAAGTGAATGACTTTTCAAAACATCCTATAAAGAGAAATCTAAAATGAAAGAGTTGGAACAAGAGCAAGAAGTTGAATTAGATTAACATGAAGATTTATATAAGGAAGATTCAAGTGATGTTTGAGAAAGTTTTGAAGTTTTGGATGCAATAAAGAAAGATATGACTTTTTTTCCATCGATTGAAAAACTTCCTGAGCTTATGCTGAAGTTACTTCCTCAACATTTAAAGTATGCCTTTTTAGGTGATTCCTCTGCATTACTTGTTATAATTTCCTCAAAATTAACTATAGAAGAAGAAAAGAGTTTGATGAAAATTTTAAAGAGATATAGAAAATCTTTTGGATGAACAATTACTGTTATAAAAGGAATCAATCCTTCAATTTGTATGTATAGAATTCATATGGAAGAGAACTTAAAACTCAGACTTGATCCTCAAAAAAGATTGAATCCTGTTATGAAAGTTGTTAAGAAAGAAATTTTACTGGTTAGATTTTAGAATTATCTACCCTATTTCAGATAGTGCATGTGTTAGTCCAATTCACTGTACTCATAAGAAAGGAGGAGTGACTGTGACTTTGAATGATCATAATGATTTAATTCCCACAAGACATGTTATAAAATGGAAAATATGCATTGACAATTGGAAAACTAAATCTCGTCACAAGGAAAGATCATTTACCACTACCCTTTCTATATCAGATGCTGGATAGACTAGCTGGGCATAAAAAATTTTATCTTTTGGATGGATGTACTGGTTATCACCAAATACAAAATAGCTCTTGTAGATCAATAGAAAATAACTTTTACCAGTCTTTATGGTACATTTGATTTTGAAAAAACACCCTTCGGTTTATGCAATGCATCTCCTACATTTCAAAGATGTATGATGGTTATTTTTTGTGATTTAATTGAAAAAGGGTTTGAGGATTTTTTGGATGATATTTTAGTGTTTGGAACTTCATTTAACTTATGTTTAGAACAATTATCAAAAGTTTTTAAGTGCTGTGAAGAAACAAGTTTAGTCCTTAATTTGGGAAAATTCCAATTTATGGTATCAGAAGGAATAGTTTTGGGACACAAATTTCAAAAAATGATATGGAAATAGACCCTACATGCTAATTTACCTTAGCCAACAACTATAAAGGAAATTAAGAGTTTTTTAAGACATGTTGGATTCTACAAGCGATATATTACAGACTTTTCAGAAAATGCTAAGCCTCTGTGCCATTTACTTGAAAAGGATGTAATTTTTAATTTTTATGAAGAGTGCCTAAAAGGATTTTAACTATTAAAAAAAAAAATAGTCATTACAACAATTATTATTTCACAAGATTAGGAAAAAACATTTTGAATTAATGTGTGAAGCTAATGATTATGCTATTGGACTTGTTTTAGGACAAAAGCATTATAAGATTTTCGAAGTTATCTACTATGCTAATAGAACTCTTCATGAAGCCAAAATTAATTATACAACAACTGAGAAAGAGTTATTAGCTATAGTATTTACTTTTGATAAATTTAGGTCATATCTGATTGGAACTAAATGTATTGTGTATATAGACTATTATGCTATTAAGTATTTAATGAAAAAGAAGGATGCAAAATCTAGATTGATACGATGGGTTTTTCTTTTGCAAGAATTTGACTTTGAAATAGTAAGTAGGAAGGGATTTGAGGATAAAATTGCTAATTATCTGTCCAGGCTTGATTTAGAAAAACCACTCTATTTTGAAAAAGAAATTACAGAACATTTCCTAGATGAAAAATTGTTCAATATTAATGAGTTGCGTGTTTCATGGTATGCAGACATTGTGAACTTCATTGTTAGTGATATTATACCCTATGAAATGACACACCAACAGAAGAGGAAATTTATATCTGAAGCTATGACTTATTTTTGGGATGACCCATTTTAATATGAACTAGGGAAGGATCTTATTATTCGAAGATGTGTGCCTTTAAAAGAAACTTATGAAATTTTCCAAAATTGTCATAATTCTGATTTTGGGGGACATTTTGGAGTTGATAAAACAACAAACAAAATTTTACAATTTGGATTTTATTAGCCTACAATCTTTAAAGATGTTAATGCTAATATCAAAACATATGATCAATGTCAACGAGTAGGCAATATTTCTAGGAGGAATGAGATGCCCCTCAATTTTGTGTTAGAAGTTGAGATATTTGATGTTTGGGGATTAGATTTCATGGCAACATTTATACCATCTTTCAGAAATTCATATATATTTTTAGCAGTAGATTAAGTATCCAAATGGATAGAAGTTGTTGCTTTACCTTAATGTGATGCTTAAAGTATTGCAAAGTTTTTAAAAATGAATATATATTGTAGATTTGGGATGCCGAGAGTGATCATAACTGACACAGGAAGTCATTTCAAAAATGAAATACAAGAGAAATTATTAAAGAAATATCATATGCACCATAGAATTACTACTGCTTATCATCCTCAGACAAGTGGTTTGGTTGAAATACCAATCGTGAAATTAAAATAATATTGGAGAAATCTATAAATCTAATTAAAATGGATTGGTCAGCTAAACTTGACTATGCTTGGTGGGCTTATAAGACTGCATACAAAACTCCTATAGAAATGTCCTCACACAGACTTATATTTGGGAAAGTGTGTCACTTACCAGTTGAAATTGAGCATAGAGCATATTGACGATCAAAAATTTTAATTATAATTTAAAAGATGCTGGTGAGAAGAAGTTATTGTAATTAAATGAGCTTGAAAAGATAAGTAATGAATCTTATGAAAGTGCTATAATTTACAAAGAAAAGATGAAAATGTGGCATGATCGAAGGATTCTGACTAAAACCTTTCAGCTAGGGCAACAAGTTTTTCCTTATAATGCAAGGTTAAGATTATTTCTAAGCAAACTTAAGTCTAGGTGGATGGGTCCATTTGTTGTAATGAAAGCTTATCGTTATGGAGCTATGCATGTTAAAGATCCTAAGATTGAAAAAATATTTAAAGTTAATGGTCACAGGATGAAATTCTACTTTTTAGGTAACCAACTTAAATTAAATGATTTTTTAATCTTGGGTCAACTAAAATAAGCACCGGTACCGTTAGACTGACGACGTAAAACTAAGCGCTCTGTCGGAAGCACCCCATAGTTATCAGTGTGTTTGGTTTTATTGTTATGTTGTTGTGTGTGATTTAGAAAATTATGGTAGTATTTTGACCATATATTGAGTTGGTAATTGTTTTGAGACCATAAAAGATGGCTTAGACATGTTAGAATAAATGTTTGGACGGTAAGTTGACCTATGCTAAATTGAGCACTGGCCCTTAAGCGCCAATATCTGGCGCTTAAGTGTGACAGTTAAAAAACATGTGTGAATTTGGTTTTTAGAAGTTCTAACTGCAAATTGGTTGGCTTAAACAAGTGTGAGTAGTTCTAAGACGTGCCTAAAAGTTGTTGGAAGGTTTAGGGCCTATAAATAAAGGGGGAAGGAGTAGAAATCTCACCACACCTTCATTTAAACATAAATTCTAAGTAAAAAAGAGAGAATTTTGAAAAATGTCATCTTGAGAGAGTGATTTGAAGAAGAAGGAGGAAGTAATTAGAAAGAAGTTTATTAGTCAATGTATAATGGTTTTCTAGCTGTAGTATCAAAGGAATAATGGAGAAGATCACAATGATTGAGGCTAACGTGACTTCAGTTAAAGCAAAAGTGATGGAAGTTAACACACATTTAGAACATATGGGATGGAAATTGAAGATGCAGTTTAGCCATACCAATTTTATAGAAGAAGCAAACAAGGTCATGTATCTGAGAACAAATGGATTGAAGAGGATTCAACTAAAGTTATTAACCATTGTTTGTTCATTCAGACATATATTCCAAATACTGATGGAGAAACTAATGATAGGCCAGGATTTGTTCCATCGAGTGGAGAATGGAATTAAGTTTAGTGTTGGTGAGCTTAATGTTTATTTGTTAATGTTAATTGTGTTTTAAAGTGTTTTTATATGTTAAGTTTATTTAGAGTATGTGTTAGGAATTTTCTCTTCCAAGACTATTTGATTGTGAATTTATGTATTCAAAAATGTTTTTAATGGTTTGTGAATCAATAAAAGTGTCTTGTTTGTGAATAATTTTGTGTTATTTAGTTTTGAATCAAATTAGTTTAAATTGGTGAATCTTGAGTTAGAATAAAGTTTGTGGGAAGAAAACAGTATATATAATGTTTTTCAAACCATAGAGGGTTGGTTGACTTAGGATACGAGTGCAAATCACTTAAATGAAAAAAATGAAAATTTGTGCGCTGGCGCCTATGAGCCAAATCTTGCCCTTAAGTGCTTGCTAAACCGATAGACTTGTACCTAAGCACCAAACCATTCTCGCTTAAGCCTTTGCGAATGGTTTTAAGTGAATTTTAGGTCCACCAAAAATAGTTATTAAACCCCTCCACTTCGCATTCTTCCTTGATTTTTTATGATTTAGAATGCTAGGGCATCATCTTAAGTGAGGATGAATCAAGCCAAATTAGTTAGATTTGATTTTTTTGAAGTAAGAGCTTCAATTTTATGCAGAATTTTTTATTTTCATCATGTATTTTTAGCACATTCGTGAGCCACCCAAAAATCACTATTCATGGTAAAAATTTATAAAAAAATGATGAAAAATGCATAGATTTGTTTGTTTAAGCTTCTACGAGTTGTGTTTTATGATTTGGAGTTGATGGTATAAATCACTATTCATGGTAAAAATAGACTCCTTGCCTTTAATAGGATGTATAAATTCTGAATAATTGTAATCTTGAAGCCTATGGTATCCAAAAACTCTCTTAAGATATTGAATAAGTTCCATGGCTTTTCACACTTTTCAATTCTTAATAACAAAATTTGGATGTTGTGTAGAAAGGAGATTCATTAGGCTATCTTAAGGGATAATTCACAATTCCTGCATTTACAGTTCAACATTGGAGGTCAAGGTGGTTTGGCTACTTTCATTTTTGCTGAGAGTTGTGCTACAGCTAGAAAGGTTTTGTGGTGCAACCTTCAAGCTATTAGCAGGTCGTGTAATTCAATTTGGATTACTGGTGATGACTTCAAATGTTTATCTGCTCCCTATGAAAAACTTTGGGGTAGGCCTCCAGATCCTAATCAAATCAATCTCTTCAATGAAAGAATTAACTTGATAGATTTATATGACCTAGGCATCAATGGCCCTAAATACACTTAGAGAAGAGGCTCACTGTAGGAAAAACTAGATATAGTGTTGGTCAATTCTTCATGGCTGACAAAATTTATGCAGACTTTTGTACATCACCTCAACATGACTGGTTCAGACCATAGATCCCTCCTAATTTTTATTGTAGCTTCCCCCATCAAATGAAAATATTTTTTCATACATTTTAATATGTGGTCCTCGCAAAATGATTTTCTTAACCATGTGGCTTAGGTGTGGAAGAACTACTCTCATCAAAACCCCTGTATCAAACTTTGGCAACTTCATAAAAAGCTTGGTAAACATCTATCTGCTTGGAATTGGTCTATATTGGGGGATATTATTGTGAAGTTTCTGGAGGCTGAAAGAGCAGTTGCTCAGCCGGAGGCTAGTTTGGAGTCCAATCCTGACCTGGAGTCTGAACTAGTAATAGCAAATGAAGACTAGATGAATGTCATTTCTATACAAGAGGAGTTCGATGATGTTAAGGCTAAATTCTTTAAGGGGGTTGGAACTCTAAATATTTTCATGCTTGCATCAATTACAGGAGAAAATGTAACACTACTCATAAAATTGAGGACTCTTATGTGGTGTGGCTTAAATTCTGTAGATTCTATTACTTCAAGTGTTGTTTGATACTTTCAAAATCTCTTTGCTCAGCCCCAATGCACTGGATTTCAAATTCAAATGGATCTATACTTCCATGATGTGGAGTATACAAGGGACCTTGATCTTGCCTTTATACCTGAGGAGGACGAAGTCTAGATAGCCTTAGCCTCCTTTGACAGTTCCAAAGTTGCTGGCCCTAATTGGTTCACTACAGACTCTTACAAAAAGGCATGGAGTATTGTCAAATTAGATATTATGGAAGCTGTTCAAAGCTTCTTTAGAGGATGAATTTTCCTAATTACCTAAATGTTCCAACATTACTCATATCCCCAAAAATAAAAAGTTATGTGCACCTTCAACGGCCTGGCACTATTTCATTTCTCCTTGTCTGCTTCCAAACAATCATCTCAGTGAAGTAACCAGAGGAAAAGCGACGTTGAACTATTGTATTCAAGAGGGAAAGCTCATCAACATTGGAGCTTCAATCTGTCAGACTATCATCCGTTCTACTATAGTTGTTGCAACTACAGGTCTGGAATTTGCTTCCTTGATCTTTTTTTTGTGTGAGCAAGCTGGAGTTAAATATGATAGTTGGGAGGAAGTATTATTACCTCTAAAGCCCATCACTAAAGTGAATGTGAAGACTTATTCTGAGTAATCAATTTTTGGTTGGAGAGGAGCATTTTCTCGGAGCTATGGAATGGAGACGTCTGTTGTTTCTACCTTTGCTGCTTCTAAATCTAGACCATCTACCTCATATGCTTCTACATATCGAGGTGAGTCTACTGAGACCCAAGGTCAATTATTACAGAGGGTGATAGGGTACAAAATTGAGAGTGTTTTGCAGATCATATTGATAAGTATAATAAGAGAAAAAGTGATTATGAAGAGAAATTTCTCTCATCTTTGGCAAGCCTCATTAGGGGTAACCAAGGAGTGCAATTTCTTCCATATCCTAGATACACTAATTATGAGCCTGCAAAAGTTTTGGATAGCAGTGATTCAAAGAATGAACAGTAGAGCAGAGAGATTTATTTTACGATTGTAATATGATATGAATTATGTGGTCTGGTTGTGCTACATTTGCATCTTTGTGGTAGTTTGAACTATGTGATGTGGTTTGTACTTTTATGTTTAAGTGAGAATTGTGAGGTGATGTATTTTCATGTTTTGGACTTGAGACATGTATGTATTTTTACTTGTTTAGATATTGTGATGTGTGAGATTTTTATTTTTAATTGTATTGTGTAGTTTGTGTTAGTTAATAGTTTGTTTTAAAATTCTAGAGTAGTTACTGTTGTGAGTTTTGTGATTTGGTTAGTTTAGAACTTAATATAATTTTATATCTATTGTAAATTTAAAAATCTTTCTAACTTATGTCTTAAATTTGATACTTAAGAAACTGCTACCTTGTATTTTTCTTTTATCATGTTAGTGTGATTGTTTTTATGCTGAGATCGTGAAATCAAGTTAGTGTGCTAGTTTACTTTATGTTTATACCCACTTCTTAGAATTCTATTGAATCTCAACATATTAAATTGAAATGAAAATATAAAAAATTGCATAAAACTTAATTTTACTCCTATTTTTAGCTTTATACTTGTATCATTAGGGTTTAAAAAATCCTGTTAGTAAGTTATTTTAAATTTTCATTCCTGCTTACATATATCTTATGCTAAACTATTTAATCTGTTAAAAATTTAAGTTAGGGGGGATGAAGAATATTTTCAAAACTGGAATTTTATTTGTTCTCAAATGTGCTACAAGTGAATTTGATTTGAAAAGAAAAAAAATTGATTATGTATATGAAGTTATATTAGGGAAGTAAAATTTGATTATAGAAATGAGTAAAAAAATTTAGTTAAAATTTTTAGTAATGAAGAAAAACTTCAAGTTAGTAAGTTTTTAGATGAGAAAATGATTAATATAAGTAACTATCTTTAGTAAGAAAAATTGTATTTTTTGAAAATTTTAGATAATTTAGACTTTTATTTTAAATACTTAAATTTTTTTTATTAAAATAATTTTCAAAACTGTTTGTATATTTATAAGTAAAAGACTTATATCAAGACTTTGCTTTAGGAAATGATAAGTGGAATTCAAAATCATTAAAAGCCTATCCAGATATAGTAATCCTTGCTTGAAATAGAAAAAGAAAAGAAAAAGAGAAAGAAAAGTAAAAGAAAAGAAAAAGAGAAAGAAACGAAAGAGAAAAAGAAAATAAAAAAAGGAAAAACAATTAGGAAGGAGATGTATGAGGATTAGTGCCTTATCAAAAATTGGTTCTACATTTGATCTTTTTAAAGTATAAGACTTGAGAAACTCTTAAGTTTATAGATATAATATAGTAAGTAAAATTTTTTTTAAAGAAAATTTTTAAGTGGAGATAATAAAAAGAACTAAATTCTAAATTTCGAAAATCTACAATATATTTTTGAATTAGATAGAAACACATATTTTCATCTTTCTTAACTAAAGAATTTCTAAACTTTAAGTTGGTCTCATTTACTGAATAATTTTTCAAAGTTAGCCTGCTATATTTCTAAATCAAACGTTTAGTAACTCCTAAAGAAACACATATACATATCATACATATTTAGTTTTTAAAGATTCAAGTGTCACTTGAGGACAAGTAACAATTTAAGTTTGGGGGATTTTGATACACATAAAATATATAGTATTTTTAGACACATTTTTATACATATTTTTGAGATATTGCACTTTAATGGAAGGTATTTTTGTGTTTTTCCTGCAGATATAGGTAAATTTCTAGCTTATGCTGATGATTTCATTGTTTTCTCTAAGGCTACTAAGAATGCTACCAAAATGTTGTACAAGGCCCTCAAGCATTTTCAACTCACCTCAGGTATGGAGTTAAATCTTCCCCAATGCCAAGTTTTTCCTAGCTCTAACATATCTCAACAGATAAAACATTAGATTACTAGTTACACAAGTTCCCACTTGTCTTCTTTGCCTATCAAATAATTGGGTGTTTTATTAATCAAGGGCAGATATAAACAGATCCAATTTAATGGGTTAATTGATAAGATTAAGAACCAACTGCAATGCTGGACCAATTCTTTCTTGTACAATGGTGGGAGGATCATTCTACTCAAAAGGATTCTCACTGCTCTACCCTCTTATGTCCTACAAATGTTTTCTATGAAGAAATGTACTCAGATGTTGCTGGGGAGAATGTTCAACAAATTTTTATGGGCTAGTTAGAAGAAACAAGTTCATTGGCTCCCTTGGCAAAAGCTTTGCAAACCTTATTGTGCTGGAGGTTTGGGTTTTAAAGATTTTTAGCATATGAGTTTCATTAGCTTATGCAAACTTTGGATTAAATTTATAGCCCAAGACAGCCTTTGGGTTGTGTTTATGAAAGGGAAATATTGCAAATCTGCTCACCCTGACCTGGTTAACAGAAAGCTGGGCGACTCTAGACTTTGGAGTAAGTTGTTAGAGGTTAGAGAACAAGCTGAGGAGACCTTCATTTGGGAGCTAGGGGAAGGTCAAATTAATTTCTGGTTGGATAGGTGGACTTGGAATGGTGAAACAATCAAAGATTCTTTTTCTATCCCAAATACACATGATATGGTTAAAGATTACTGGAATGGTTATCAGTGAAATTATACCCTTCTCTCTAATATTCTCAACTGTGAGGAGCCGCACTTTGTCAAGCAAACACCTATTTATCCTAATCAAAGAGACAAGATTGTTATTAAAAAAGCCAACTCTTAAAAATTCACTTCTTTTATCTACCAAACTCACTTTCATTGGCCTTCTGTTGTTTCGGGCACTGAAATTTGTGGGAAACACCTTACCACTTCTATGTCCTTCTTTAGCTAGAGATTATGGCTTTCTTTGCTCCCAACAGATGATATCTTGAAAATGAAAGGCCTAAGGGGACCATCTTTATGTCCTCTGTGCCTTGTGGAGGAGGAGACCTTGGATCACCTCTTCTTTAATTGCAACTTCTCTCAAAAAGTTTGGACTGAGTTATTGCCAAGTTCAAAATAGATACAATGAATCTCAGCAGGAGCAACTTCTTCAACTATTGGGAAGAGTGGAAACAGATCAATTTATAGGTTATTCCTTGTATAGTGGCTTGGTTTATATGGATGTGCAGAAATAGTGGTAAATATGAAGGTTCTACCCCTTCTGTTAAAGCTGTAACTACTCATTGCACATCTTATCTACAAAAAATCATCAAATATCATAGGTTCCCATATATTTTTAGGAATTGGGTTCCTCAAGCTAATATTCAGTATAATTTCAGTTTCTCTTTGATTGAATGGGCTCCTCCTCTTGATGGCTGGTTGAAAGCTAATACTGATGGAAGCTTTCTTAAAGGATCTGCTGGTTGTGGTGGGGTTTTTCAGAAACTCCCTTGGTCACCATGTTCTCCATTTCTCCTCACCAACTTGGGCTCTAGATGCTACATAAACTGAAATGATTGCTATTTATTGGGCTCTTAAAGTTGTTGTCCAATGTAATATGGGACCTTTAATCATTAAAACTGACTCCAATGTTCGAACAAAATTTTGGTAGCTTGAGGAAAACCCCCCTGGCACATTGGAAGATGGATAAGGAAAATTCAAAGGAATTTTGGTAGCTACACTGTTAAATTTTAGTATATCAACAGGAAAGGTAATGGGCCTGCTCACCTTTTGGCCACTACTGGTAGATGTTCTGAAAAAATTATGGTGGCAAATTTTTCTTCCCAAGATTTAGCTTAGCTGTTGTATGGAGATAATTTATGCATTCCTAAAGTTCACACATTCTGATGTTGTTATGGTTTAAATTTATGCATTCCAATGCATTCCTAAAGTTCACACATGGAGATAATATATATATATACATATTAATATCTCTACATATATATGTTTTGATGTATGTATATATATATATATATATATATTAAGGAAAAAAGCTAAGCTATAGCTCCATACATGTTAATGTGAAAGTTGGATTACATAATGAGTGAGCGTATCACTCAAAACAACCCATCCCATCTATCTAACTAGATCATACAAGTAAGTATACAAAAAGGGTGGGACATATCTATGATAGACACAAAAGCTGCCCTAGTGCGAAAAAAAAAATCCCCCTACAATTAATATAAGGAATGGATAAACTATCCCCATGAAGAAGTATTTCAAGCTGAGTGGAAGGTATAGTCCCTACAACAATTTTTTTCGTTATCCTTCCCCCTAGCTGCCAAACTATGTGCAGGGGTGTTACCTTCCCTTAAGATATGCTGGAAAATCACTTCAACATTGCTCAACATTGCTCAACTAAAGGAGTCTGTCTCAACTATCAATTTTATGATGTTGCAATGCTTGGCAAGGTAAATAGCCCAATAGATAGCAATAATTTAGTTTTCTAGTGCATCAAATGCTAAGGTTGGAGAGGAAAAGTATAACATGCACTTCCCCAGAGAGTTCCTAAAGATTCCTCCCACACCAGCAGCCTTCTTACAAAAGCTTCCATCAGTATTGGCTTTCACCCACCCTTCAGGAGGTGGGTTCCAGAGAACTAAAGTAGGCACTTTTAGCTTCTGCACACTGGGCACCCCATTCAGGAAAATATTGGGAAAATTCTGAAATTTTATTATCTTTTGTAAATAAGAAGTACAATTCAACACCACATCCATCTCCTTAGGTTTGTTGTTTTCATATTTAAACTGGTTCCTACACATATAAAAGAACCAGGCAACAACACAAGGAATGATTATTAATTTTGCATCTAACCATTCCATCCAACACCCCAAAAAGTATTGCCAGCTGACTTTCAGAGTGTCAATATTTAGTTGTTTTAGTATACCAGACCAGACCCCTTGGGAGAAGCTACAAGAGAAGAACAAATTATCCATACTTTCTTCAGCTTTACTACACAGCTGACAGCAAGAGGGTCCCTTAATCCATTTCATCTTCAAAATGTCATCAGTAGGAAGTAAGGATCTCCATAGGCTCCAGTAGAAAAAGGACATGGAAGGTGTTAACCACTTCCCCCAAATCAATTTACCCCACATGACAGGTTGCCATTCAAATAGTTGTTGGTAGATGAAGGCAGACAATTTTTGTGTGGAAGTCTGTCTAGTAATGAGTCTATCTTTCTGCCTAGCAATGATCCAAATGTATTTGTTCTTTAGTTAGTATGGCATCTAACAAATTGTAGTTCCACTGATTATCACTCCAGAATTCCTTCACTTTTGTCATTGAATTAGGATTGGAGTTGTGAAGTCTCTCCCCATTCCATACCCACTTATCAAGCTAGAAATTAACTTGGCCTTCACCAAGCTCCCAGATAAACAAATTCTTAGCTTTATTTCTAATTTCCAGAAGCTTAATCCACAACTTGGAATCACCCATCTTCTTTTGAGCCATAGTAGGATGAACTGTCCTACAATACTTCCCCTTCATAAACATAGCCCAAAGACTATCTTGTGCTCTGAACTTTATCCATAGTATGCATAGGTTGATGGTACTAAGATGCTCAGTCTTTAAAGCCTAAACCACCAGCACTTTGGGGTTTACATAGTTTGTTCCAAGTTAACCAATGGAATTGTTTTTTTTTTTCTCCAGCCCACAAAAATTTGTTGAAAATTCTGCCCAGCCTTATCTGAGTTCCTTTCTTCATGGTAAACATTTGAAGAGCATAGGATGGAATGGAAGTTAGGATGCTTTTAAGGAGGGTGATTCTACCTCCATTTGAAAGGAATTAATTAGTCCAACACTGCAACTTTTTCTGAATTTGGTTAATAACCCCATTGAATTGTGTTTGCTTGGTTCTCCCTTTGATTAATTGGACACCAAGATAGTTGATTGGTGGAGAAGCTTTGTTGAAGCCAGTGTACTAAGCGATCCATTGCTAAATCTATGGAAGAGTGTTTGAGCTAGTAACGAATTGACATTTTTGTTTATTAAGATGCATACCGGAGGTGATTTGGAAGTGTGTAAGTCCTTGGTAAAGAGCCTTCACAGCAGTTTTGGTAGCCTTGGAGAAAATGATAATATCATCAGCATAAGACAGATGACTCACCCCAATGTTAGAAATATGTTGATATGTCAGGTGAGGAGAAGAGGCAAACATTTGATTTAAATGTCTAGAAAGATAATCCATAGCAAGAATGAAGATAGTAGGAGACAGTGGATCTCCTTGTTTAATTCCCCTTGAGGCAGTGAAGAAACCATGGCTTTTACCATTGATTAAGATAGAGTGATTGTTAATACAAAGCCACCTTCTTACCAAGATTATAAAGGCCCCAGAGAAACCCCTAGAATTTAAAGTCTCCAATATAAAATTCCAATTGATAATATCATAAGCTTTCTGGATATCCAATTTCAAAATGAGATTGCTGCCTCTACACATTCTGTCAAGGTCTAGCAACAACTCCTGTGCCAAGAGAATATTATCAGAGATTTGTCTCCCTTTCACAAATGCTACCTGGTTATTACAGATAAGTTTTTGGAGGTGAGGTTGGAGCCTGTTGTTAATAACCTTGCTGATAACTTGAGATAAGACATTTGTTAGATTGATAGGTCTGAAATCTCCCCACCCAATCCTGCTAAAATTTTTGGGAATCAAAGTTATAGTGGAAGCAGTGAAGTACTTAGGGGGATCCATACCTTTAAAGAAGTTTTGTACAGCATCAAACACCTCCCCACTAATGATATTCCAAGTAGTCTTATAGAATTTGGCAGTAAAACCATCAGGGCCAGCAACTTTTTGGCCATCAATAGAGTCCAGCGCTACTTTAATTTCCCCTTCCATAGGAATCTGAATAATGCCCAAGCTTTGAACATAATCAATGCACTTAGAGAAAAGTTCCACCTTGATAGGAGCTCTCTCAGTAGACTGATCCATAAAGATATTCTGAAAATAATTAACAACATCAATGGCAATGTCTTCAGCATCTGTTACTACCTTACCATTTGAATCATGTATTGAAAGGATCATGTTATTCTTCTTTCAGAAATTAATACAAGCATGATAATATCCTGTGTTGCTGTCTCCATCAATAAATCTGGTGACTGCAGCTTTTTGTTTCAGAAAACATTCAGTATAATTGGTTTGCATTAACAGTTCTTCACTGGCTCTGTGCAAACCAGCTTCAGAATTCAAGCCCATTTGAAAATTCTTTTCCATTCTGAGAACATTACTTTGGGCAATGGTCAATTTCTCATTAATATTGCCAAATTTTTCCCAATTCCACTTCTTGAGATGAGCAGCCACCTTTTTCAGCAGGGACCACAGTTTTACCTTGGGATTAGAGTTCCCTTCAGCCCTTCAAACCATAACAACTTCTTCAACAAACTGAGGGTGAAGAGTCCACATGTTTTGGAACCTGAAAGGAGCATTTTTTGGCTTTTTAGCATTTTGGATAGTACATAACAATGGTATATGGTCAGAAACTGCCATAGCCATATGAGTAATGATAGTGCGAGGAAAGGTCTGAACCCATTTAGAGTTCCTCATCATTCTATCCCGCCTCTCCCACATGACACCACTTCTCCAAGTGAAGCCTGGCCCTTGGTACCCCAAATCAAACAACTCAGCCTCAAAGAGAAAGTCATTGAATCTGTTTATTGCAGAGACAGTGGGTGGTCTGCCACCTTTTCTTTCACTAAGAGAGGAAAGATAGTTTAAGTCACCCCCCAAAATCCAAAAAGTGTTTACAGCTTGTCCAATCAGAATCAACTCATTCCATAAGGTGGCTTGGTTGCTGGCAAGGCTACTGGCATAAATCAAAGTGGCATATCCAACTTGAGCTCTAATATAGAATTGTATGTGAATAAACTGAGAGTGATCTATCAAAACAGACCAATGTAATTTAGCTCTAGCTAAAAGCCAAATTTTATTATTGGAGTTAGAAAAATGATCAAATTGAGGGAACTTCTTTTGAATTTTTTGGGAATTTTTAGTAACTAAAGGTTCAAGAATGGCAAAACACCAAACTTTATGGACTCTCACTAGATTTTTTAATCTCTTGAGAGAAGAGGCATGAGCAATACCCCTTATGTTCCAAACAAGAAACTTAATCATTGAGAAGGTCCTCCCTTTCCCCCTAATCCTTGGATGATGATCCAAAGTAATTGGGCCCTCCAAAGGTTGTTTAAATTCTAACTTGCCTTTTTTCTTTTTATTGCTTCTTTGAACTTGCCAATCTTCAGTTAAGACATCAGTCAAACTGTCAATTCTCTTATCTTCAACTCTAATTGGATTAATGTTGATTAAGTTGTCATCAAGCATAATATTTCCCTTCAAATTTTTGCTCATGCCAATGGCTTCCTCTTGCTCCACAACACTACTATTGGGTTTAACCCCAATAGTATTTTCAACAGCAGCAGCAGTTTTAACTGCTGCCACTACCATTCCATCTAGTTCTAGTGGCCTAGAAGTATTTCTGACCCCACCTGTTTTCCCTTTAGATGGAGGGTGTAGTCTATAACACCTTTCCACATTATGACCAAACATTTTACAATGTTGACAATAAACTGCTTTTGTTCCATTACTATTTGCTGCCAAAAGCCTTCTTCAGAAGTATGAATCCACACCCTTTCTATATCAGGCAGGGAGATGTCCCTTTCAACCAAAACTCTAGCACCAGCAGGTCTAGCCATATTAAAGTTAGGGGCAACAATTTTCAGTGGGTAGCCAAGCACCCTACTATTGCTGAAAAGAACATTGTGATGGAAGTACTGAATGGGTAGGTTGGGGAACTTGAACCAAATAGGAACTACAGGGGGTTCCTTTAAGGGATCAAATTCAGGTGTCCACTTCATTAAGTTCATTGGAACACCATTAATAACTAGAGTCTGTTTGGCAAAAATCCTTGCATAGTCCTCTTCATTAAATGATGAAATTAGCAGGTGCCTTCCATCAATTATACCCAGCCTCCAAGCACCTATTAATTTCAAATCCCCAAAGAATTTCCTTACCAAATCCATTTTAGGGTGGCCAAACTGGAATTTGCCAAAAAGAGTGAATTTAACTGTTTCATTGAGCTCATTAATTTCCTGAGGGGAGAAGATAATTGCAGGTTCCCCATCCTTTACTCCTAAAGGATTTACAAAGGGGCAAACACCCCTCCCAGTAGCAGCATCATGTAAACATTGAGGGAAAATTGGATGTTCAAAGGACTTAGGCACTTCCAAGTCACTACCCACAACTTCAGCAAAGGTAGCCTTAGTCCATTGAGCATTGGTATCCACATCAATGGGGTAGCCCATTGAGAACAACAAGAACAAAAACAAAGGCAGGGGAAGAGAGAAAACCCCCAAACAGCAAAGACAAAAAACAAATAGAAAAGAGAAGCAATTTCAAAGCCTTAAAAAGTATCAATCAGAACTGGAAACTAGGAAAACGAGCAAGGAAGGGAAGGCCCCAGGAAAAAACAGTAGCTAACCGTAACTTTATCAATAGAATAGTAATAGAAACTAAAACAAAAACTTCCCAGGCAACAACCAAAACTACCACCACCAACCCCAGAGAGATCTTGAAGAGAAAGCAAGCTTCACACAGGTCCAAAGCATCTCCAAGTAGCTCCATCACAGCCAAAACCCTATCAAAGCACAGCTAGGTCCAGCCG
>NEWO01000199.1:603045-620651 GCA_003013225.1 Phalaenopsis aphrodite
TATTAAAGGAAAAGAGCAACAAAGGCTCCTTACTTGTTAATACAGACCCAAATGGGGATTACAAGAGTTGGAGAGGTATATACCCTCCCAAAAACATGAACTGAAATAGGAAACACATGTGTGTATGGATACATGAAAAGAAATTACATACAAGGACCAGCAGTAAAGCTTAACACTAAATAACTCAAGATCATCCCCTAAGGGTCTGCCTCCCATATCAGTTACATGCATTTCATATAGGGGAGTGCCAAATTGTCACCATTCAGCAGGAATTTTAATTCAGGTGTAAGTGTCAGCCCAACAAAGCTTTGTTCAGTATTCTTACCCTGGGAGGCTAGCCAATGAGCTGGACAATTTCCTTCTCTAGGAATAAAGTTGATATTTCTAATGTATCTGGGTGGTAGGTAAACTATTAAATTGTTCCATATGGTTATATTCCAAGGGGGGGTTTCATGAAGAAGGAGGATTTTAATGTGATTAGTAGAATCAGTTTCAATGATCAAAGGTCCCATATGGCAGTATAAAGCAATTCTGATAGCCCAGTACATAGCTATGAATTCAGCCTCCAGAGCATCCTTTGCCACAGCAGGAGCAGTGAAATATAAAATGGGAGAACCATGGGAGTTCCTGAAGATTCCCCCAATACCAGCACAACCATTTGAGAAGCTGCCATTAGTGTTGACCTTCAACCAACCAGTAGGGGGAGGACTCCAAAGGATTAGTTTGAAAGGCTGAAGAGGAGTAATGTTTCCTCGATTCCAATGCTTTATAACATTAGGGAAGTGATGAAACTAAACCAGTTTCTGAATATAAGAAATACAATTAATAATCACAGATTTTGACCCTGAAAACTTCTCATCAAATTTGTTGTGGTTTCTGTACATCCATATGAACCAAGCCACAATACATGGTATCACCCAAAGATTGTTGTTATGCCAATCATCCCAGCTAGAAGAGAATTTAAGCTAGCTTACATTCTGACTATTAATATTCAAGAGCTTGATTAAACCTGACCAAATTTCTTGTGAGAGGGCACATGAGAAAAATATGTGATCCAAGGATTCTTCAGCAGCACAGCAAAGTGGGCAAATTGAAGGTCCTCTCAGCCCTTTCATCTTTAAAATATCATTTGTAGGCAGTAAGGAATGTCAGAGTTTCCAGCAGAAAAAGGACATAGAGGGAGTTAGGAATTTACCCCAAATGACTTTACCCCAATGCATCTGGTTCCAATTAAAGAAATGATGGTAAATGTAGGCTGATAATTTCTGGGAGTAAGCCTATTTAGTGATTATTTTATCTTTGGAAATGGATGAGATAGGAGTATCCTTAACCCACCTCATATGTTCAGTGGAAAGAATAGTGTTCAACAGTCTGCAGTTCCACTGATTATCAGACCAAAAATCTCTGACTAGAAGATTAGTGTTGGGATTGGGGTTGAGGCACTCAAGTTTCTCACCATTGCTGACCCAGTTATCTAACCAAAAGTTGATATGTCCATCTCCTAGCTCCCAAAGGAAGAGTTCCTCAGCTTTATTTCTGATTTTCAGCAGTTTTGTCCAAAGTTTGGAATCCCCTATCCTTTTGGATACCAAAATAGGGTGCAAAGATCTAAAGTATTTCCCTTTTAGAAATCTTGCCCAAAGGCTATCCTGGGACCTGAATCTGATCCATAATTTGCAAAGATTTATGAAACCCAAGTTTTGGAAGTGTTTGAAGCCTAGCCCACCAGCTTGCAAAGGTTTACATAATTTCTGCCAAGGGAGCCAGTGAAATTGCTTTCTTTGACTAGACTAGAGAAATTTGTTGAAGATCCTTTCAATAGAGTCTTGAGTACCCTTTTGCATAGAAAACATTTGTAGGACATAAGAAGGCATTGCAGTGAGAATACTCCTTAAAACAGTGATCCTCCCACCATTAGAGAGGAAAGAGTTAGTCCAATGTTCAAATTGTGCTTTGATCTGATCAATGACATCCTGGAAAGATATTTGTCTAGTTCTGCCTTTGAGCAGATGTATTCCAAGGTATTTAATGGGGAGGTTGGCATAACAGAAACCAGTGTATTCAGAGATCCAGTCCTTGAGCTGAGGTGTGGAGTTTTTGTTAATAATAAATTGACATTTTTTGTTTGTTAAGTGCCATACCTGAAGTATGCTGAAAGTGGAGAAGGCATTTATATACCCTCCTGACATAATTCTTTGCAGCATTGGAGAAAATAATTATGTCATCAGCATAAGCTAAATGGCTTATAAGGATATTAGATCTATGATGGAAAGCCAAATGTGGTGAAATAGTAACCAACTTATTCAATTGTCTTGACAGGTAGTCCAGAGCAATTATAAAAATGGTTGGAGACAAGGGGTCTTCCTGCTTGATCCCTCTGGTAGCATTAAAGAAGCCATGACACTTGTCATTGATCAGAATTGAATGTGCATTGCATTTAAGCCATTTGTGTATCAAATTAATAAAATCTTCATTGAAGCCTCTAGCAGAAAGATTATCAAGAATGAATTCCCAGTTAATGGTATCATAGGCTTTGCTTATGTCCAGTTTGAAAATAACATTTCCTCCTCTACAAGTTTTGTTAAGATCCAGCAGAAGTTCCTGGGCAAGTAGGATGTTGTCAGTAATATTCCTCCCTTTAATAAAAGCCACTTGGTTGTCACTAATGAGATGATGAAGATGTCGTTGCAGCCTAAACACAATGATTTTGCTGATTATTTTGAAGATCACATTGGTTAGGCTGATTGGCCTGTAATCCCCCCAAGTTTTTCTATTATGATTCTTCGGTATCAGAGTGATGGTGGAGGCACTGAAATATTTAGGGGGGTCCACACCAAGAAAGAAGTTTTGGACAGCAAGCATAATGTCCTGTTTAGTCCTATCCCATGTGGCTTTATAGAAAGTAGATGTGTAGCCATCAGGTCCAACAGTTTTGAGACCATCAATGGAGTCTAAGGCTTGTTTTATCTCATCTTCCATAGGGGTACAAGTGAGATTTAAACTATGAACATAGTGCTGACAGTTATTGAATATCTCAATTTCAATTGGGCTTCTAGAATCCAGCTCCTTAGTGAACAAATTTTTGAAATGTTGGACTGCATCATATGCTATCTCATCAGCATTGGTTAACTTCCTGCCATGGATATTGGTTATGTTTAAATTCATATTACTCTTCCTCCTATGATTGATAAAAGCATGCTAGTATCTAGTATTTCTATCACTATCAGTAAATTTAGTGATAGCAGCTTTTTGTTTTAAGAAACATTCATGGTAGCTGATTTGTGCAAGGAGTCTCTCATTGGCATGGTGAATCTCATATTCAGAGTTCATCCCCATTAACAAGCCTTCCTCCAAACTATGGACTTCTTTTTGGATGGCCTCCAGCTTTTCATTAACATTACCAAATCTGTCCCAATTCCATTTTTTTCAGATGAGAGGCTAAGTTCTTTTGATTTAACCATAATCTGATCCAGGGGTCAGCATGCAGGTTGGAATTCCAATTGTTTTCCACTTCCTTAATGAAATCAGGATGTAGAGTCCACATATTCTGAAATCTAAAGGGTGTATGAGTTGGTCTAGCAGTGTTTTGTATGGAGCAAAGGAGAGGTATGTGATCAGATCTAGTCATTGCAAGGTGAGTGACAGTAGAGAATGGAAATGTTTGAAACCATAAGGAGTTGCCAAGCAATTTATCCAATATTTCCCACAAAGTGCCTCTTCTCCAAGTGAACTTTGGACCTTGAAAGCCTAGATCAAAAAGTTCAGCATCACTGATGAAGTTATTGAATTTGGCTATTCGAGAGAGTAAAGGGGCTTCACCCCCTCTTTTTTCAGTTGGAGAAGTGATACAATTGAAGTCACCCCCCAAAATCCTGAAAGAGTCAATGTTTTGTCCTAAATTTCTCAGCTCATGCCACAGTTCTTGTTGGTATCTAGGAAGGCTGCTAGCATAGATGAATGATGCAAATCCCACCTGTGCTCCAATAGCAAACTGAATATGAAGAAACTGATGATGGTTAACAAGTAAGCTGCACTTAATTTCAGGTCTGACAAACAGCCAGATTTTATTAGTGGAATTAGCATAAAAAGTAAACTTGGAAAACTTATTGATGATATTTTGAGGATATTTGGTGACCATAGGTTCAAGAATAGCAAAGCACCAAATCTTGTGAATTCTGATGAGATCTCTTAATCTTAAAAGAGAGGAGGGGTGGGCCACTCCTCTGATGTTCCAACACAGAATATTAATCATGGGATCTTTAGCATTCCAAAGAGGAATACTAATCACTGATAGGAGAAAATTGGGTGGAAGGCTGAGACCTTGACCTAGTTCTTCCTCTAATATGTGTAGAGGTAGAGCCAGAATGAGTCTTAGCCATTCCATCCTTCTTAGGGGAGTTTGTTCCTTGTAGAAGTTGCTGCACCTCAGAAGTCTGCTTTTTCTTTTTCCTGGTTTTCTGAATTTGCCAATCCTCTTCCAAGGCGTGTTGCAAATCAATGGCATCAGCCTCCGCAATGCTAGGAGTAGCCTCATTGATCAGGGAACTTTTCATCACATTCTTTTTCCTTGTTTTTTGACTTTGCCAATCTTCTCCCAAAGCCTGCTGCACTTCAACTGCAGTAGCTTCAAAATTGTCAGCCTCAGTGAACAAGGGGTTTTCCAAGACACACTTCCCTTTTCCAGCAAGTGTGGGGGAAGGAGGGGTAATGATAATGACTTCATTAGGTTCTGCCCTCACCACACAACCTGGAGAAGTTTCCAAGTTGTTGTGGGGTTCTGATAATTCCCCCAATGGATCACAAGAGGGGAAAGTAGCAGGAGGAATAGTGTTCTTAACAGAAATAGTTTTACTGGTTTGCCTGACAACCTCCCTGTTATTAAATATATTCGTATTATTGCTTTGTCCCTGATTAGAAACCTGACTAGCTGCCCTTGGATTCATAGAGAGTTTCTTTGTAGGGGGGTGGAGCCTATAGCATTTCTCAATAGTGTGGTCAAACATTTTACAGTGTTGGCAGTAAAAAGGCTTTTTTCAGCAGTTATATCTTGCCAAAACCCCTCTTTATCAGAACTAATCCATATCTTATTTATCTCAGGGAGGGTTATGTCTCTTTCCACCTGAATTCTAGCAAGAGCAGGTCTTGCCTTATTAAAAGTAGGAGCATCAACCTTGAGGGGAGTACCTAGTGCTCTCCCTATATTAAACAGTGCATTAAGCTTGAAGTAAGGTAATGGAAGACCAGGTAGCTTAAACCAAATTGAGACCACAGGAGGCTCCTTAGTTGGGTCAATGTCTCTAGTCCATTTCTGGATTTTCATTGTAACTCCTGCTATAGAAACAGCTTATTTAGCAAATAACCTAGCATAATCTTCTTCCATTGAGAGTTGGATAAGAAGATGTCTGCCATCTATCAAACCAAGCTTCCATTGTCCAATGAAGTTTAAAGAATCAAAGAAGCTTCTAACAAGGTCCATTTTGGGATGACCCAACTGGAATTTTCCAACAAGAGTGAATCTGACTTCTTCATTTAATGCAGCAATTTCAGCTGCAGAGAAGTAGACTGCAATTTCTCCATCTTTGAAGCCAAGGGGGTGAATGCAAGGGCAAATCCCTTTGCCAGCAGCAGCATTATGAAATTCCTGAGGAAAAATTAAATTTGTAGGATCTTGGAGAGTGTCATTAGCTCTTCCAACAATCCCTACATGAGTAGCCTTAGTTTAATTGGAATCAGTGTGAACATTAATTGGGGTGGCCATGACTCCAGCCACAAAGGGAAAACCACCCAGAAACTTATGAGCAAAGAAACAACAAGCAGGATAGAAAGCAGGAGGCCAGCAAAAAACAGAGAAAATAGGAAGCCTCTAATGGAATAGTAAAACAGCCACCAACTAGGAAAAACTAAAGAAGCAGTAAAAGAACCACCACAGCCTAAGAAAGGAGTGATGGAGAAAAACTTCAAAGTGTAGAAGGAAGAGAACAAAACACCCTGAAGAAAGCAACAGCCCCAGGAACACCTCCAGCAGCTCACCATGTTGCCAGAAACCCTAGCAGAGCACTTCCCTCTTTAGCCGTCACCATCCTGATCATTTATTATATATATATATATTGTTTAAAAAATTTTGAAATCAAACTGACACCATATTTTTAATAGTTTAAATGAAAGAGCACTATACCTCAAACTCTGTATCTATCTCGAAAGATAAACACAAGACTTGAGGATGAGACTCGATCAAATAAACTAAAAAATATATGACATCTGTTTGGTCTGCGAAACCAATTTATTTGTCGAAAAATTCCCTTATTTAATATTAAAAATTAAATACGGTTTATATTAAGCTTGGTTCGGAATAATTTCCTATAAGGGCAAGCCCCTATAATTAATTTCATCTTAAATGACCGAAGTCGCTTAAAGAAAACTCTCGATAAAAATTAAGAAATATTATTTTCGAAGAGGTCAAAAGAATAGGACTTTTTAATGAGATCAGACAAAGAGGTGTGAAAGGAAATGGTTCAAATTTGGAATATTTTGTTGTAGAGTCAAATAGAGGAAGAACTATGGGATGTCATAGATCCGGAGGAGAACCTCGGTGACTTACCAAGGTATCGTAAAGAGGAGAAATTATTTAAATGTTTCATCTTGTAAATTTTTTTTTTTGGACTTACATTCATGTGAGACGATCACACAGATAGTCTGAAAGATGTGAGGATTTAGGTCACAATGAACAACAACCTCGAAATCCTAAGATGAGTAAGGGCTTATATTATATAGTGGAGCCACATAAAGGCCTAAAGTAAAGGTTGAGAATTTATGACGCACTAGGCGAACGGCCTTGAAATCCAACGGCTTGGTTGTTTAATTCTAAAGAAGGAAATTGATTTAGCTGATATAGACGTGTTTTGCTGTTGAAGATGACTATGATGCCCACCATGAAAGCTCCAAGCTCCTTGTCGTGACAAGTTTAAGTTTTCTAGTGAGTCAGATTATGATGTCAAATCAAATGTCCCTATGGTTAAAGTTCTTTAAATGTTATGGGGCATGTTAAAGTTGATTAGAGCAACGCCGGTTAGGATCCTACGACTCCCTCGTTCTGGTACTGTTATTTTCTATCAAATTCTTTTGGTCCAACTGAATTTATTAAACTCAACTTAATGAATTTTGTACTTACTTTTTGACCGTGGGAAGTTTCGTTAGCAACCATAGGTTACGTCCTCCAATGGATTCTTGATCACCCAATAGAGATATCTTAATTTTGTTGCAATTGTAGTTTCATGATGTTTGTGATTAAATTATGAGTTGTCTTATATTTTTATTATCATTGAGGTGATTTTTTTCTTGGTTGGTTTTAGTTCTGGTTTTGGTTTTGTGGTTGTCCTAGCAGTTTTAGGTTTTCATACATGGTGACATCATTGTTTAACATGTAAGTTTGAAATAAGAATTACAAGAAGATAAATGCATTAATATAAAAGCGTACATGTTGAGTCCTCTCGCTCCACCACCTGAAAGGTTAGTACTTGCAAGTATTGCAAGATTGTTTAAGTTGTAAGTGTAGATGAAGGTTTAGCTACCAAACCCCAAGTTATGATTTTTTTGAGTCACGAAAGATCCTAATGGATAATTATAGAGCAAAATATGGTAAGTCCAATTTTCCCTTCAAAATATCCAATAGATTTTAAAATGTTAAGGGTGTGGCCTTGGATCACTTTAAATATCTCTTGAAATATCCCGATTTTATTTTAATCTTATCATAATGTTCCAATACTCATCTGAGGCTAGAGTGTGGCTCCCCATTGCTCATTAAAGCTTAATGATTTAATTATCCCAAGGATAGGATACTTGATTAGTCAATTGATGTTTCATTTAAAAGTTATGTGAGTGGATGGCTTTAAGGCGTGTTTGAGTCAATTAAGATTGTGGTGCCCAAAGTTAAAGTCAGGCTTGTAGAGATTAAAGATGTTAATCGCCAATCATATCATTTTCTAAATCCAATCAACTTGAATTTAGACATCAAACCTATGTCACTACCAAGCCTTTAACAATCATAATGAGTGAAATGGTGGTTTTCAAAGTTTTGATCTATATATCCTTAGTAAATGATCGCATCATCCTCAACTTTAGGCTTAAGAAAAGTAAATTATCATCTTCCGGCTTAAGCTCATCATTTAAGAATCATTTGATCTTTAATTGTCTTCCAATTCATGAAGATTAGGAGAATTATGTTTTTAGTTTAAGTTGTGCAAGGGTGTTGAATGGGTTTCGACCTTTTAGCCCCATTGTATTTCAATCATCCAAACATGTTTATTAATATCAAAATTACCCAGTCTCTGATAATTCTAAATTTTCATTAAGCCACCGAAGTCTAAAATTATCACTTTGCCCTTAGGGTACTTCACCTCATAACTCATTAAACAAAACTCAAATGATTTTGAGGGTTTAAAGTATCATATCCATGAGGTAATTAAGATATTAAAGGAGGTTATGTGGATCTCAAAAACTTTAATTTAATTTAGTTAATTATTTTCTAGTAAATAAGATTTTCAAAATATTATTTATTTAACTTCCCAAAATAAAGTTTTTATTTATGAGAAAATTATCATATGATTCCTTAGGTCAAAGAAATATTTAGGTAAAATTTCATGATTTTTTTTAAATAAATTTTTATTATTATTTTAGTTTAGATCAATTTTTATGATTTATTTTAAATAGAAAATAGTCTCTTAATTACAAAAAAATTATTTTTATATTTTTACTAGACTTCTCTGAGTTCAAAAAACTTAGAGAATAAAATTTTATATTTTTGTGATTTTTAATTTATTTATTATAATTATCTTAGTGAGTGAATAAAGAAAATTCACTTTTAAGCTTTTAAAAATTTATTTTTAACTTAGTAAAATTAGGAAAAATATTTTATTGAGTCCTAAGTGATCAGATAATAATTAGGGACATTTTGAAATATTTTTGTTTTTTTGGAATTTTTATTTATTCTTAATTATTTTAAATTCAAAATGAGGCTCAAAATCATGTAATTTACCAAAAAAAATTATTTTTCCTAATTGCCTCTGATTAAAAAGAACTCAGAAAACAACTTTTCATAATTTTTCTAAGTGTATTTAATTTGATATAATTATTTTTCTACGAAAATACAAGTTTTCTTAAAAAAATCCACTTTAGTGCATAAACTAAGCCATATAATTTTCAAATTTAGTAGTGGTTAGATATGATTTTTATGAACAATGTGGAGTTGATTTTGTTATTTTTTGGTAGGTAATTAATTTACACAAATTAATACATGTTATTCACATTTAACTTTGTATTAAAATTCACAAAATGATTCAAAGCATCACAATATTTTTCCGAGATTTTACTAAACATGGGAAACCTACTAAAATTGTTTTCATAATTTTTCAAGTGATGTTTTGATTTATATAATAAAAATAAGTCAAAATGATCACCTTAGGTTGAAAATTAGGGTTAGAAGCATAGAATTTCCCTCTCACCTTGGAAAAATCAAAGAACATCCCCTTTATGATGAGGAATAAACCATAAAAATCTAAAGCCATGGTGAGCACTCCCAAGTCATGCAGAGTTAAAATACCACAGAGGATATTTAATTAAATTAAAATCATACATTTGAAAAATATTTTTTTAGTCCACATTATTTTCCTCTGTTCAATGAGCTAGAAGGTATTTTTCTTTTATTTTTATAATTTTTATAGAAAAAGATATAAATTTTTTAAGTTTAGGCATTCAAAATAATTTAAAATTTCCATATTTTTCTACTTATCCACGCAACGCCAACTCATCCCCGTCCGCTCCAAAGGCTCCACGCGTCGCTCAACCATTTGCCGCTACCAGCCACATAGCCTCTACGCTGACCGTGCTTTACGCACCATGGATCTTTCCAGCTTGATCTCCTCCGTCCATTGAATACACGCGCGATCGGACGACTCTCCATTACAATCCCCAAGTGACCTAACCAGTGAGCCATTCACACAAAAACCTTAATATATTGCCCTAGACTCAACCAAATCGCATGGGCTTTGTTTCTAAGCCTTCATTTACTCAAAATGAACCTATTTATATGGATTATATTGTATGAAATATAGTAAATACACATGGAGAGTAAAAGTAAGCTCGAATCAGGGTTAGGTTTCAAAACCTTTATCTGAGATGGGAGGCCTCAATTGGCTGGTTGTCGTAGTTTCGATTGTTCCCAAAAAACCGTCGGATGAAATCACAAGCCTTGTTGAATGGTTTAGATATGAATTCAATCAAGGTGGTTTTCAGGTGTTGGTCTAGAGCTAGGTTAAAGGCTATTTCAGAGGGGTTTTTTTTTGGAAATCAACTTCTCCCACAATGGGTATGGTGTGTTCACAAGTAATTGGAGTTTGGTGAGCTGTGGAAAGTTCTATCCCAGTTTTGGCAAAAATTTAAGCTTGAAATTGAGCTTCCACAGTGAGGATCAGTGGGGGAAAATGGTGGGCTTGAATTGAGGAGGTCTTAGGAAGTCTTTGAGAGCAATTTGGCAGAGTTTCCTTAGGAAAATTTTAGCTCTCCTTTTTTGCCATGGAGGTGAGGTTTAAATAAAAAGGCCTAGGGTGGTTCTCTTGGCCAATTAAGGGGTGCAAAATGGAAGTGCTAGAGCCAATTGGAATTGGCCAGCTCAAACAGGTGAGTTTGAGTTTGAATGTTTGCTTGTGGATCTTGGTTTTGGTGTTTTTCGCTCACTAGTCCAGCTGACAGGGCCATGGAAGATGGTCAAGAGGTCACGTGAGCCAGTGGGAGGGTTAATTATGGTTAACCTTCAATGTCAAGGGATGATGGGGGAGATTTTGGTTAAGGCCCATAAATGGGCATAAATCCCTTAATTTAAGGATCTGATGGTTCATAGCTCACCATGGCTGGTGCAAGGGAATTTAGCTTGGTCAATAGAGTGTGCTTAGTGTCTGTGGAGTCATCAATTTGGGGCTTTGTCATGGCTAAGATAATTTTTGAGCATGGGTCCAATTTGGGTCCAAATGGCTAAGAGTTGGGTTTAGGTTGGGCTAGGCATGACTTTGAGCCAAATTGATTGATCAACATTGTATGTATGATGGACATAAAGATCTTTGGTGAAGTATTGAAATGATTTTGAGTCGAATTGGAAGCTCAATTTGAAGGATTTTGGTATTTTGATCAATTTGGGCATGTTGGACTAGACATAGGTCTAGGTTGGGCTAAGTTTGGGTGAGGTTCAAATTGATTGTTGAAAATGGTCTATAGTCATGTTTTGAAGAGTTTTAAAAATAAATTGGGTGCCAATTTTGGTGTTAAGGCATTCAATTTTGTGGAATTTGGAGACAACCAATTTGGGGCAAATTTGGGGATTTTTGGACTTGAGTTGAAATTAAATGAAACTAAGGCTTCACCAAGGCCAAATGAAGGTCAATTTTGGTATTTAGGAGAGTTATAAAATATTTAGGACCCAAATTAGGGAAAATTAAGAAGGTTATGGGGTTCAATTTGGTGGGATTAAGTCGTACGGCCAAAATTAGGGGTTTTGATTTGGATCAAGATTGAGCTCAAAGTATGAGCCAATTAGGCTTGTATTTTGTATAGGTTGGTACAATTAAAGGTGAATTTGAGGTTATAATTGAAATTTATGAAAATTGGGACCAAATTGATGGACAATTAAGGCAAATTTGGGTTAAAGGCAATTTGGGGTGGGGGTTTGGTCAAAATGGTCAAATTGTCCAAATTGGTTTTGAGACATTTGAAGTGATTTTGGATGTTTTGGAAAAGTTTGGGGTGCCAAGGGTATTTTTGTAATTTTGGCAATTTTGGGTGTATTTTGGTAATTTTAGAAATTTTTGGTGATTTTGGGTAAATTGGATATTTTGAAATGGTTTGAAATGATTTTTGAACAAATTTGGACATTTTGAGTGAATTTGGGAATTTTTGGAAAAATTTAAGGTTTTAAGGGCATTTAGGTAATTTGGGTGGATCTAGGAGCAAAAGGCCAAGTTGGGTATTTTGGTAAAATTAGGAAACCATCAAATGTGAATTATGGATCGATGAAATCTTCATTTGGGTCTTCTATGTACTGGTCTTAGCTAAACCCTAGCCTAGGGCTAGTGGGTTTAGGGGACCATCTACATGAGTCTCCCAAAAGAATCAAGGGATCAAAGTCAAAGATTTTAGGTTTAGGGTTCTGAGTGATTGTCGATGAGAGTGAGTGTAGGTGAGTGAACTAGCTCCAAACCAACACCCAAGGCTATCCCTAAGGTTAAATAGTCCTATGCGGGCTCATCTTGAGCTCCCTTATACTGACCCCACCTAATAAGTGCTAGAGGTTAGGACCAATATGTGGAACTTCAAGTTGAGCAATGAGGAGTTTAGAACATCTAATGGTGAGGGTTCCTTTTTAAGTTTTCTAGGAATTGTCAACAAGAAAATCCTATGGCTATACCCTAGGCTACTAAAGAGGAAGAGCTAAACCTCAACCAAAAATGAGGTCAATAAATGAACCCCAAATAGGTAGGGTGTTCTAAGCAAGCACACCGCACGTATTAGCCTTGACCGACGAGGTCAAAAAAACCAATACAAACTCCTAAGTTTACAGACATAGAAGGAGTTTAGAATTGTGTGTGGTATTTGTTCCCGCTAGTGAATTAGCAAGCGAATATTTAATCAAATTTGAGGATTATAAACTCTCGCTATGAATTGGAGAGGGTTTTGAGTTATCAAGTTTTAGGTGCTTATAGAGGATGGGAGTCAGTGTGTAGGTGTTGTCCCCGAGGTGGGAATTGAAAGTTAAGTATCAATCCCAAAAGAAAGTCGGAATTTAGGTACCGACCTTGAAAGATAGGAATCAAAATTTAGGTACTAATCTCAAAATGAGAATTGAAATTTAGGTATCTATCTCAAAAAGAAAGTCAAAATATAGGAATCAGAATTTAAGTACAGATCTTGAAAGGAGAATTGAAATTTAGGTATCAATCTCAAAAAGAGAGTCAGAAGTTAGGGACCGACCTTGAAAGAAGGAAACCAGAAGTTAGGGTTTGATTTTAAAATGAGAATTGAACTTTAGGTATCAATCTCTGAAAGAGAATCAGAAGTTAGGGACCGACCTTAAAAGGAGGGAATCAGAAGTTTGGGACTTATTCTGAAATGAGAATTGAAATTTAGGGATCAATCTCATAAAGAGAATCAAAGTTTAGGGACCGAACTTAAAAGGAGGGAATCAGAAGTTAGGGACTGATCCCGAAATGAGAATTGAAATTTAAGGACCAATCTCAAAAAGACAATTGGAATTTAGGGACCAACCTCGAAAGGATGGAATCATAAGTTAGGGACTGATCTTGAAATGAGAATTAAAATTCATAAAGAGTTTGTGGTGTTGAACCCATAGATATGTGCCATGTGAAAAGGTTGATAATGTTGACGAAGATATGTGGAATTTTGAAAGGTTTTGTTCAGAACGTGAAATTTCATGAGGATGTGAAGAGAATTAGTGAAGACAAAGGTAGTTGTGTTACACAAGCAAAGAGTGAGAGACCCCGAAATCGAAAAAATCAACTCAACTGATTTATTTTCTTTTCTTGTTGTTTTTATCACATTTGATTATCATAATATGTTTTCAATATTCAATTTTGGTTGGCTGATTTTTAAAAGAGAGTTTTTTTAAAATTTAAATTGTATAGTATCTCCAGTCTATCCCATAATGTTTGATGAAGTTGACGAAGATATGTGGAATTTTGAAAGGTTTTGTTCAGAACGTGAAATTTCATGAGGATGTGAAGAGAATTAGTGAAGACAAAGGTAGTTGTGTTACACAAGCAAAGAGTGAGAGACCCCGAAATCGAAAAAATCAACTCAACTGATTTATTTTCTTTTCTTATTGTTTTTATCACATTTGATTATCATAATATGTTTTCAATATTCAATTTTGGTTGGCTGATTTTTAAAAGAGAGTTTTTTTAAAATGTAAATTGTATAGTATCTCCAGTCTATCCCATAATGTTTGATGAAATTGTTGATTTTGGTGCTTTTGAAGGCTATCCCATTATCAGAGATTATTTTGCATGGAATTCCAAAATGATAGATGACTTGGCCTTTGAAGAATTAAAGGATGTGTTATGTCGTAACCTTTTGTAAGGGCACTACCTCTGCGTATTTGGAAAAGTAATATGTAGCAGCAAGTATAAATCTGTGTCCTTTGGAGGACGGAGGGTCTATCAGACCTATTATGTCCGTGTCTCACCACTCGAATGGCCACGAGGAAACGGTTGGGAGTAGCACATTCAGAGGTTGGTGCAAGACCACCCCCATGCACTTGGCACTGGTGACATTTTCTGGTTGTATCCACACAGTCGGACATCATTGCCGGCCAATAATATCCGAGTCTTTTGATCTTCATTTTCATCTTCGAACCGAACTGGTGAGCGCCACACAATTTAGTGTGTTCTTCTTTGAAAATATTTTTTTTTTTGGTTCTGCTTAGGCATTGTAGCCACATTTGATCAATGATCTTCTATAGAAGACATCACGTATTCGAGCAAATGACATATCCTTTTTTGTGATGTGATGTGATTGAGACTAGTCCTCTAGCAGTTTTCTAGTTTGCAAGTATTCTATCATTGGCTTACGCTAATATCCATTAATATCAGCAACTGCAATCATCGTTTCTTCTTCTCATCTGAGCTTGTGTATATTTTTTAGGTTAATTTGAGACAAAACTTGGTTTCCTTGTACTATGATATCAACGAAACCCTCCGGGGGACATGGCAGCTCCTTAGCAAGTTTTGTTAGAGCAACAGCATGGGCATTATCTCCCCTAGGAATTTGATAGAAAGTTACGTTGGGAATTTGCTCCAATAGCTTCATTGCATATTGATGGTATTCTGCTAATCGCGGCTTTAAAATCTAGTACTGTTTGATGACTCATTGGATGATGAGCTAAGAGTCACCATAGATGGCAATATCTGTTATGTCCATCAAGATTATCAATTCCAACCCGGTAATTAAAGCTTCAAATTCTGCTTCGTTGTTGGTGCACGACTCTGTCAAGTGGTATGAGAACCTCAGCATACCCTTATCCGGTGTGATAAAGATCAGGCCAATTCCTGCATTGCCTGGTATAATTGTGCATGATCCTTTGTCTTTTCTAGCAAGCTACATCAAAGTACATCTCCCAATGTTGCCCATGGGAGAAATCCATCTGTAGTACTTGTTCATCTGATAACTCATCATTAAGAGGGGACCCAGATGGAAGTGGGTGTGCAACGAGGAAGTCTACTAAATTTTTTCCCTTGATAGTACGTAGGGGAACAAAAGTTTTATCAATTTGCAATAAAATCTTTGATCATCTTGCTAGACGTCTGGAAAGTGTTGGTCGGGTCTGTCGTTGCCCGAAACTCGTCGTCCGCTGTCTCCGCCAATTCTCGTTCGTTCTCTCATGTCATCGCATCTATCGTCAATAAGGATGTTGGAGTTGCCACTCTGTTTATCAATCTTATTTCCCTATTATTCTATTTTACCTTAATCTTTTGGATCAAGTAAAATATCCTCAATTATTAAAGGAGTTAGGAAAAAGGGAAAGGGCAAATGATAGAAAATAAGAGAAATGTTGGGTGGTAAACTTATAGAGAAGACTCTAGCATGCCAAAATCTCATATGAAGATAACCACATAAATGGTCTGATAACTAGTGATTTAGGTTGATCACCTACTCTGAATTCTTAATTTTTCTGTAAGAGCAAGCTCCTATAGTTATATACACCTTAGGCAATTCTAGATTTACCTAAGAAAACTCCTGATTCTCGTTAACACACGTTCTTCTAAAATCTCAAGATTAAGGAAAGAAACATCAAATGTTTTATTCCTGGGGTAATAGATTCTTAAGAATTTGATTCTACCCAAAAGGTTTTACTTTGTTCATGTCGTTTTATTTATTATTTTTTTTGTTTCCGTCATGTCATATCGTTTTGTTTTATTTATGTTTTTATCATGTCATGTCATTTTTGTTTATGTCATTTTATTTTGTTTTGTTTGTTTTTATCTGGTTTTGTTGTCTTGAAATTGCTCTTTCGAATGTCGTCCTGCAAAACAGAGTTAGCACACCCTATAACCAAAGCAAATCTAGAGCGAAATTTTAGTTTCATGTCTTCAATAAACCTGCAAAAGAGAACATGATTACCATAAAATCATGTTGTCAGATTTATCAATTTTAGTTGGTCATTTAATTGGTTGAATAATTTTTAAACGACTCGGTCAAGATGTCTATGGCTCCGTCATCCCGGGGCCATGAAGTATTCAGATTTACTTAGTCTGAAAGGTGTTTAAACAAAGACCGAAAGATTCTTGTCAGCAACCATAGATTGCATCATCTAAGAAATGTTCATAAATCTAAACACAGATATTTAAATTGTGTTTTAATGTCTTTTAAGATGAATTTTATGTCATTTATGTCGTTGAGTTAGATTTTTATGATGTCATTTGTTTTAGATCATATGTCAATTAGACCTGAGAGATTTTAATTCAAACCTAAGATTTAGGTTTAATGTCGGTGAAACTAAAGATGATTCAGGTTCAATCTAGAGTTTGAAGTCCAATGTGGACAGGACTTAAGATGTCCTAGGTTCAATATAGGTAGAACCTAAAGATTGGAAATGGTTTAAGTCAAATGTAATTAGTACTTAAGATGTTTTAGGTTCAATGTAGGTAGAACCTAAGAGTTTTAAGTCCAATGTAGATAAGACTTAATATATTCTAGTTTCAATATAGGTAGAACCTAAAGATTGGAAATGGTTTAAGTCCAATGTAATTAGGACTTAAGATGTTTTAGGTTCAATATAGGAAGAACCTAAGAGTTTTAAGTCCAATGTGGATAGGATTTAAGATATTCCAAGTTCAATATATGTAGAACCTAAAAATTTGAAATAGTTTAAGTCCAATGTAATTAGGACTTAAGGTTTTTAGGTTCGATGTAGGTAGAACCTAAGGGTTGAATTGCGTAGGGTTGAGTTGATTTAGGTTCAATTTTGATTGAACCTGAAGTTTATGTTGACCTAAGTTCAATTTAAATTGAACCTAAGTTTAAAGTTTGATTTAGGTTCAGTATATGTTGAACGTAGAGTTTGGTTGACTTAGATTCAGGTTGGGTTGAACCTAAGTTATAGGTTTAAATTAAGTCCAATATGGGTTGAACTTAAGTTTAAAGTTATTAGGTTAGGGTTAATTAAACTTAATTTAGGTAAGGTTTAATTGATTAATTAGACTTAATATGGGTTAAGTCTTGTTGACCTCACTTTTGGTTGAGGTCTAAAAACTTCTTTAGTAGCCTAGGTCTAGCCATAGGACTTTCCTATTGACTAGTCTTAGAAAATTAGAAAAGGTACCCCCATAATTAGAAATTCAAAAAAAAAACTCTCCTATTTACTCAACTTGAAATTCCACATATTGATCTTAACCTCTATCATTTAGTAGGTAAAGATCATTATAAAAGAATTCAAGAAGAATCTCTATAGGATTACTTGGCTTTAGGGTTGACCCTAGGTGTTGACTTGGAACTAGGGTACACCATATCTTCACAATACATTAATTCATGGTTCATTTAGAATGGATATT
>NEWO01000199.1:631322-663066 GCA_003013225.1 Phalaenopsis aphrodite
TTGTATTAAACCTAATTTAATAAAGTTTTAATGGGTTAATTAAGTCTAATGATGTCCTTTAGACCAAATTAAAGTTTGATTTTGTATTAAACCTACTTTAATTAAGTTTTAATGGGTTAATTAACTCTAATTATGTCTTTTAGACCTAATTAAAGTTTGATTTGAGTCTATTTTGAGTTAGACTCAATATTGACTTAGTCCATGATGAAATGAGCTAAGTATGGTGAGGAGAGGATTTTTAAGGGTTAAAATATTAATTTAAAATTAATAAATTTTAACCCTAATGTAAAAATGTCCTTTTAAATTGTCTAATGGTTTGAGAATTGTCATTTTAAGGTTATTATCTGTCACCTTAAATTTCTTAACCACTTTTCAATTTTATTTTCCTTAATTTTCATTTTTTATAATTATTGTTAATAAAACTTACAAAGTGTCTTGAAAATTAGGAAATCATGTCTTAAAAGATTTTTCTAGCCTAAGAAAAAATCGGAGAGGATTCCTAAGGGCCTAGAGATAAATCCCTAAAAGTTCCATATTTTTCTATCCTATAAATAACTTTTAATAATTAAAATACTCCAGAGTTTATTTAATTATTTAAAAATTAAATATAATGGATAAAATTATAATTTTGATATTATAATTTTGTCCTTTTAATGTTGAGTTCTGGGGTATTTTTGTTTTATTTTTGTGATTTTTGTGTGAAAATTTATGAATTTTCCAAGTTTTCTATTTTTAATTAAATAAGAAAATCTAGATTCTCTTATTTATCCATGTAAGTGCTGACTGGATCATCATATTAGTTGAACGCGTATGGGCGCTATTCAATTAGGCAAAGTTTCCACGCAGACAGTCATGTGGCCCGTGGTTCTAAATCCTTTTGTATGGATGAAACCACTGTTCGAATGCATCATGTCCATCCATTTCAAATATATAAAAATGGATGACATTCATGTATCTTCTTCATCTTGCCCCTTTCCTCAAAACGTCCATCTTGTAGGGACAACATCTCACTCGAATCTCCATGAAATCAAGTGCGGTTTGTTCCTAAAGCTTAATCATGAGAAGGAGAACCCATCCAAACGGTAATATAAGGATTTTGAAATATTTTGTTTCACAAATGACCAAAGTCGAGTGTGGTTTATGTCAAAATGGCCATGCCTTGGTCTGAGTTGATGAAATCTTGATTAAAATGGTTATGAAGCTTATCCTTGAGCTCAGTATGCTTTGCCCCACCTCAATTTAAGATGAAATTAGGTCTATGTATGAGTTCGTTCTAGAGGTGCCATGGGGAAGGGCTAATTTTGGTTGGACTCTTCCTCTCTGAGGTCAGATATGGATTTGGAGTTAATTTGGAACGTTGAGGAGGTTTATGTCAAACCGAAAGTTTGTCCTATTTTTGGGCATGAAGTTTTGGAAAGATACAGTGAGCTCTACGGCCTTATTCGATGGGGAATCAATTGCCTAGATGATTAGGAAGAACTTCACTGTTGAAGGTTTCCTCCCTTGAGCATTGTATCCTCTTCTCCTCCTCATGGAAGCTCACGGCAAGCTCAATTTATAGCCATCCATGGTGTCTACATAGCCTAGACTCATTTGGGGAAGGCAAGGGAGGTGGTATCTTGACTCTGGATAAGTTTTCAGGATGATGATTAAAATGGATAAAGCTTCCATTGAATTATCCATAGAGTCCTTCATCTAGGTTAAAAATTGAGCTCATATTTTGGCTACCTCCCATTGGCTAATTTGGGTGGTGGATATGGCAGCTCACAGGGCCTAATATAACCTTCACCATATAAGCTCCCTTTATTAATTAATGGTGTTGAGTATGGGGTAACACATACACCTCCTCCTCATCATTTTTATCTTAAGTTCATGATTGCCTTAATCTTGAGAAGGATGAGGTTGTTACAAGTCTATTTGTCATTGGAGGGTGATGGAGGTGTAAGATGAGCTTACCACCCTTTCATTCCTTCACTCATGAAGAAATGACACATAAGTTCCTCCTTTCATTATTACCCCATAATGTTTTTTTATATCTTTTGTCAAGGATGTTGTGTAATGGGTTATAATAGGTCTTATGGGTCAGGAATGACCTATTAGATGACCCTTCATGTGTTCAATTTAATTTTGAAAATTTTTTAAGAGTTTTAGATATCATGTTTGATGTCATTTAATTTAGGGTTAAATGCTCATAAATTCATTTTTAATTCATTATGTAATTAATTAAAAATGTAGGAAATTATAGCATTAGCCCATAAATTGATCAAAAAGATTTTAGGTGTTGATCAAATTTCATCAATTTGATTCAAAATTAAATATTTTGACCAAAGTTGACTAGGTTGACTATGGTTGACCAGAGTTGACTATGTTGAACATAGTTGACCTGTTTAGGTGTAGAGTTGACCAATATGACTTTTCTAACCTTGTCATGACTAGGTTAGTCATGGGGTCTATGTGTTGGTCATTAGGTCATGGATTGACCATTTTGACTAAGTTGACTATGTTTGACCAGGGTTGATCAATTTTGACCATAGTTAACAAATGTAGGTCCAGGGTTGACTATGATGACTCACTTGACCATGTCATGGGTAGTTTAGTCATGAGGGTCTTGAGGGTATGACTTGGGTTTGACCAGGGTTGACTAAAGGTTGCCAAGGTTGACCAAAGTTGACCAGAATGGTCAAATTGACCATATGGTGTTGTCTTGACCATATGGTGTCATTTAGGTCTATAAATGATCAAATGGTCCAAGGGGTGACCATGGAGGTTCACTTTAGTCATTTTGACCAATAGTTGGTCAGTGGTGTCTGTAGTTGACCAAATGGTTCAGTTTGACCATTTTGGTGTTTTAAAATGATCAAATAATCCAATTTGACCTTTTTTAGGGTTTGAAATGATTCATTGGTCCAAATTAACCAAAGTTGACCAGTTTGACCAACATTGACTATTTGGGTCGAAGTTGACCAATTGGGGTAATTAAGTGTTAATGTTGACTTTATGATCATTATGGTGACCATTAATTCAAAATTTGACCAGATTAGGGTTTGTCACCACTGACCTGATCATTTAGGGCATTGTCATTGTTAAGCTCCAAAAGGAGTGTTTTGAGGGTTATTTCAATTTTTAGGGTTTTAATAACCTTAGATATGTCCAAAGAAGTGAATTTTTGTAGACTCTTTATCTTAATGATCACAATGATCATTTTAGTTCTTTTAACTATGTCTGAGAATCTTAAATCATAATATTCCTCAAGTTGAGTTTGGTCTATAGATGTTATTTTAAGACCTTCACTGAAAGTGAGGTCAACAGGGTCATCAAATATTGCAACGGATTAACTTTTGAAATTAGGGTAATCTTATGAGAAAGCATGTAATGTCTAAGATTTTGGGCGGCGAAAATTAAAGCTAGACAATGCTTCTCAATATGTGGATACCTTAACATCGTCAGTATTAGATGACGACTCAAGTAGTATAATGTGCTTTCCTCACCCACGTCATTTACTTGGGCTAAGAGGGCTCCAAGCGAGTGATCTAAGGTCGTGATATAAAGTATTAAGGGTTTCCCTGGGATAGGGACTACAAAAAGAAGAGGCGTCATTAAATATTGTTTAATGTTCTCAAAGGTCAGCTGACATTTCTCTTCCCAAACGTAGTTGACACCGACCTGAGAGATTAGAAATAAAACGTCTCAGTGGAGGAAACGTAGTTGCTGCAATGTTTCGGGTGGAGGCATTTCCAAGATAGCTTTAATCTTATCTGGGTCGATCTCGATTCCCCAATGACGGACAACGAATAATAGAAATTTTCCGGAGGTAACACCGAAGGCGCACTTTAAGGGATTCATTTTAAAGTCATATTGTCATAACCGTTCGAACACGATTCTCAAATCATACAAATGGTCTATTTTTTGTTTACTTTTGATGACCAAATTATCCACATAGCATTCTACTTAGTATTGAATGAGATCATAAAAAATCTTCATCATAGCTCGTTGATAAATTGCTCCAGCGTTCTTCAACCCAAACGACATCACTATGTAGCAGAAAATCCCGATAGGTGTCTTGAAGGTTGTAAGTGCTGCATTTTCTGGAGTCATCTTGATACGTCCATGAAGGAGGAAATTTCATGTGTTGAAGTAATATCCATCATCATTTCGGTATCAGTAACGAAAATTCATCTTTCTGACATGCTTTGTTCAAATCTTTGAAGTCGACACAAACACGTATTTATCCATTTTCTTCTTGACTAGAACATTGTTAGCTAAAAATGTAGGGTATTGCTCTTCTCTTACAAAGCTAGCGTTTATTAATTTCTTCACCTCGGTTATGACTTGTTGTTCTATTTCGAGGCACATTCTTCTTAGGGCTTGTTTTACTAGGGTCATACCTTTGTCCACCTTGAGTGTATGAACTGCAACTTCTGTGAACAGTCCTGTCATTTCATCGTAACTCCATGCAAAGCAATCTTTGAATTCTGTTAACAATTTAATCAACTCTATAGATTCTTCACGTTAAGTAGAGAACTTATAAATGTAGGTCAAGGCTGTGTTTTTGTCCTGAGCTAAAGTTCCTTCAATTCATTGACAGTTGACTTGATTTTTTCCTCAAATTCTGATGGAGCATCTTCTATTAGCTGATCAGTAGAGTCATCCTTGATATCGAGGCAATCCTCTTCCGACTTATTAGTAACAACCATGCAAAATTCTGAATCACCGACTTATCTTTTGGCATTTGTTTTGTCAAATTTCCTTGTTGAATTAACTTTTGTACACAAAGAGAAAAGTAACCAAAAGGCAATTCCATTAATTTATTAGGATCCTCATCCAAATTTTTATGATTTTTAGTAGAAGTAGAAACATGAAAAAACTTGATCGGCTTTGAACCAATGCTACGGACTTCCTTGACCTCTAAACTCTTACATTTTAAGAGAAGACCGGAGTAAGGGTCACGGTATTCACACAGTGGTTTACCGATCATACATCATCTTATATTCGCTTTTCTCTGTATCTTCTAAGGATATCTCGTACTAAGGTTTCTTCTTTTTTGTCATTATTATTTCATCTTCAGAACCATCTTCGTCACCAATGTAGATGGTCGGCCTAGTCCGTTCAACAATTAAGTTGGTTCTTCCCCGTCCTCGTCCCGACCTCTACCTCGGATGCGCGAACTAAAAGAACTCCCACCAATTTTTGTAAAAGAGTGGTGAAAAATCGCTGAAGTGGAGTTGAATGGCTTCCTCTTTGTGATTTTTTTGAATCATCTCTTTTATTTGTCACAATTTCACGAGAGAAGACAGTTTTCTTTGGAGACACGTAGTAGGCGGCATTTTCTTGAATGCCAACTTCATGAACTGAAAACAATTGTAGATCTCCCTTGATACAATATTCTTGTCCTTTCTCATAGTACTTAATGCATTGTTGTAGAGACTACAGAACCATGTTGTGTTCCTGAATCTATGTTCGATCAAGTAGACCATTAAAAGAGGTCTCGGCGTCGATGATATGGAACTTAGTGGTTGTTACTAGTTCTCCAACTTTCATAAGTAATATAATTGATCCAAGAGCTCTCTCTCCTTTTTTGTTGAATCCTGTTAACATCATTTTATTGACCATGAGCTCCTAAGCTTCAATGTCCATATAGGGCAATATCTGTAGACTCATTAAGTTGAGGGATGCTCCAGAATCTACCAAAACTCTGGACAACACGAATCTGTCGATGTTAATAGAAATATAGAGTGGACGGTTGTGCTCGGTGGTACCGAACATCACATCTTCATCTGTGAAAATTATGTCAGACTATTCATTCAACAAGCAAACTTCATCTGAGGATGTGCTAGCCAACTAGCCTAAGAAAATCTCTGGGTCAAGCAAAGCTGTAACCAGAGACTCTCTCATCTCCTTTGACAAGATTAGAGCATCACAGATGCTTGATTTGGCGGGCAACTTCCTAAGATGAGCTAGCACGTTGTAATATACTTTGTATGATCCTCCATTTTTCTCTTGATTATGTGGCTCTTCCACTGGTGGAGGTGGAGGTTGCTCTTCTCGAGTTACTATTTGCTTTCCTTTATCCACTGGATCTGTTCTCAGGGGTAACACTCTCCCGCTCCTTAAGTTCACTTCTGTAATTTATTCTTCTTGAGATATCATTGTTGAATCTTCCGATGTTTCTTCTTTGTCGGAAAAATCTAAGTTGATGGCAAGAGGTGTGTCGTGGTGCTCGAGGATTGGTTCTTCACTCCTGGCGCTGTCATAGTTGGTATCATCGATTTCTTTTTCAATCTTGTTAATGAGTTCGTCAGACTCATGTACGTTTTGAGGATCGGTTTGGGAATCGAGATTGAGGCTAAATTAGTCAAAATCAGTTACATTATCACCAGAAATAGTTAAAATGTAGCCGAAGTCATAATCATTATATTCATAAGATCCCGGAGGTGTAAAAGGATAATCATACAAGGTCAGAGGTTTGAGGATTTTCTTTCCCAAATTCGAGACAACTAATATAGCAAACGCAGCCCCTATCCTACCCTCAATGCTATTAGTCTTTGTGGTGGTATTCCTCTTCTTCTTTGTCTTTGATGATGACGGATCTTTTGGCGATATGTTCATCCCTGGTTTGGCAGGCTAAAGACTTTGAACGAAGGCTTGTTTTGAAGCATTCTGAATTTCGTTCAGGACCTTCTTGAGCTTGTTCTAAATCATACTTCATCCATCTTTTTCAGTATATGGGTCAATTGGAGAGATTGGCTCAGCCGAAATCATATTTATGGAACCTTTTTCAGATTCTTTCAAATATTCTTTCGGGATTGTTATATTCCCTTCTTTAAGATTTTTTTTGAGCCAACCTCAACATTCCAAACTAAGGACTAATAGTAGTAAATTGTAATTTGACTAAGGACATCTTTCCTCGCTTCCTCGTGGCATCGATATTCGGGGCTTAATCAGAAAGTCCTATATTAATTGAGCAATCATATACTTGTGTTTATATCATTGTGACTATATAGAATATATATAATTAAGCATATAAAAAAGTAGCATCATGAAGTAAGGGTCCCAAGTATCTGATATTGTCACAACAATTGCTAGCGAGATGGAGGAGCAAGTGGAGGAGGTCCAACAGGGTCCTCCAGACCTTAAGACAATCCAAGAATCAATAATTAAAGAAAAGGTCGAAAATCTCGGGATCGAGATTTCCGAATTAGCTCGGGAACATGGAATCTTCATTAATGATGATGATGATGATTTTGACTTTAACGAGTACATCGAGGAGGATTTCATGGATATTCACGTCATTGAAACTAGAGCTGCTACATCCATGCGCGATGCTCAACCTCTCGTCGAAGAGAATGCCGTAGATGAGCTGCGTAGGGTTGTCTTCTTAAGGGATGAGAAAATCATCCAAATGGAAAAAAGAATGGAGGAGATGACCGCTGCCATGACCACCATGGCCATAGTTCAAGGACAATCTCAAGTACCACAGTTAGCCTATCCAGAAATCAACCAACCGGAGATTATACAAAACACGGATGAAAGGAGGGAAGTTGCCTCAACAAATAGAGATGAGCAACAAAATAAGAATTCTCCATCAAGCACCATGCTAGAGAAGGATTTTAATTAAATGGTCGATCAATTTATGGAGGCCTTAGCATAATCCAAGGGTGGTGCATTGGTTTTAAATGGTAGACTTTACCCGGAGGAGTTCGATGTCTTACCCTACTGTAAGAGTTTTGTGTCGCCAAATTTTAAGATATTCAATGGGACTGGAAATCTCAAACAGCACATAGCACATTTCTGAGCCAGTTGTGGTAATACTGGAGGAAACAAAGCTTTTCACTCCCGACTATTCGTCAGCAGCTTGTTAGGGATCGCTATTGATTGGTATGTCGAATTACCCAACGAATCAGTGAAGACATTTGCCAAGTAGATAGTTGTTCGTGAAAATATTTGACGGAGCACAACATCACGTCTCTATTGGAGATCTCATAATGGAAAAAGCAGAAGCCCAATGAGACTTTAGTGGACTATATTTTGAGGTAGAGAAACCTTAGCATGAAATGTGAATCTCAGCTGCAGGAACATCACGCGATTGAGATCTTACTCAAGAGCACTCATGGTCCAGTAGCTTTCATGCTCAAGGGACTCACTATCAAATCCTTGGAGAAGAGACTCAGCAAAGCCAGTAGTCTTCAAGAAGAAATCAAACATATTGATTCTCATGAGAAATCCAAGGCAACCAGAGTATTTGAAAAGAAGTCAGGAACAGAGGCAACTGTCGATAAAAGATAATAAACAATGAAGATACATGCAAAATATCCACGTCAGTCATCATCACAACATTTTCAAAAACAGACACAACAATATGGCCAGTCTAGCCAGCGACCGCCTCAAGGAGGATCATACCCAGCAGAGAATAAGATAATATCTTTAGCAAAACGATAGAAAGTGGTGCATTCCTTCAAAGATGAAGTTGTACCCAAGATGTTCAAAAGTCTGATGAAGAAGCCTGAATTCAGACTACCAGATCCAAAGAAACCCGAAAACGTCGAGAAGAAAGATCAACCAACTTATTGCTCGTATCACAGATTGCTTGGACACACTATAAAGGAATGTTTAAAATTGTGTTTTATCTAGGAACTACTCCTAAATGCGAATTTTAAATATAAGGATAGTAACTATTCCTTTTATTAAATATTAAAATAATATTGGATCTTTTTATTAAAATATGCAAAAAAAAAAAAAAAACTAAACTCCCAAATAATAATATCATGAATAAATAAATTTAGAACCTTAAATTTTGAATTTCTTATATCAAAACATAGAAATAAAAGTTACTGTAACATTCTTTCATCTCACAACCCATTAAGTATTTTCTAACACAGCCCAATTATTTTTTCATAACCCAACTTAAAGGGTTACATAATCACAATTTCTTGATTTTAAAACATAGGGAAGAGTTAGTATTATACTGTTTATATGAAAAATAAAATAAAAGGATTTTATAACATGCCCTTGTAACTCACTTAATAGTGATGAGTATGCTATAGGTTAGCCAGATCACAACTATAAGAATAGAAAAAACATGTTTAAAATCACGTTAATTTATTTACAGATTTTAAATTCATGATTATATGGTCAACTTAAGATAATTTGCAAATTTAAGTTTCATAGAAAACATTTACCTATTAAATTGATAAATAAAAGTGACTAAAATGTTTTGGACCCGCCAGTTCTAAGTATCAAGGACAAATTCGCCGGTGGAACAAGTGAAGCCGCTTATAAAAATGGCTAACCATTCGGAGTTCAACTTTGGCTTCCATCTTGATGTTCAAGGAGCATATCACTAGCTAAATCTGATGAAATAACGAGCCAACTGGTAAAAAAACATCAGTTGAATATTTGCCGCGGTGGCTTCCTGTAAATTACCAAATGTATTTTCAGCAACAAAACTAATTTTATGGCATCACTTTATGAAATGGATTGGTTTCTAATATTCTAAGGAGACAGCTCCACATAAAATAAATCATCTATTAGCTGGAGCATGAGCAGGACAAAAGGACGCAGCATTCAAGCACAGAGACAACAACAAGCTTACAAAAGAATAATAACCTTATATTCAATAGAGATGTAAGAAATTTATATTTCATGGGAGAAGGTTCAGAACTGAGTGAAAACAGCCAAACCTTATCCGTGAGGAAGTAAAAATTGTCCAGTTATTCCCCCCTTATTTTCATTTCACATTGGGGTAATGAAATCATACACATATTCTAGTAAATAGCAGTGATGAAAAATAAATTTATCACAGCAATGTCAACATTAATAAACAGAGCACGGGCAGAATAAACCATCACATATTTAACCTGACCGCCACAAGTAAACCATATTAAACTTCAGATCCACTCATACACCATGGCATAAGGCGTGCTCTGATCCGCATTGGCCACCATCTCCCTACTACTTGAAGGTTTTCCCGCATATGCATGGCCAGATAACATTGCCATTAGGCGTCCCCCATGCACCCTTCCTTCTGGAAGGGTAGTAAGCTTAGATTGGCGGGCGTTCAAAGAAATATGCAATAATTTCATGGAATCTTCGGAGCTAAAACTAACAAAACCTTCACAATTGCGGAGTGTTCTTGAGGATACAGCATGTTCGGAAGCAGTTTCTTCAATCGCTTCTGGTTTTTGGGGCGCCTGTTGCTGCAGAACAGAAGTTGGCCTCATTGTGCCACCTCCATGAATGCAACTGTCTTGCAACAGCACGCCATTTATGCCAAAGAGGCCAACTTTTCCCCTCGCAAACATGTCACAAGAAGGGCCGCCAGCACCATAATCTGGAACTGGTTGGCCCCATGAGCATCTCTTGCCACCACCATGTGCCTTGCAGAAATCGGTGCTCCCTTGTGCGCTCTTACCACAGCCCTCAGATTTGCATCGCTTCCCACCACCATGTCTAACACAATAATCAGTACGTCCTCTAGCACTCTTAGTACACTCGGGGAAAGCACACCTCTTACCTCCTCCATGAGCAACACAGAACTGTGTCCCACCATGCACACTCTTGGAGCAAACTCCACCCTGAAATGAGCAACGCTTTCCTCCTCCATGACCCTTGCAGAATGGTGTGCTACCCTCTGCTCCCTTAGCACAGCCTAAAACAGCACACCTCTTGCCCCCGCCATGTGCTTTGCAGAACATAGTGCTCCCTTGTGCCCCTTTTGTGCAAGCTGGAAACTGACAGCGCCTACCACCACCATGAGAAATGCAGAGACCAGAAAATCCCTCGGCACTCTTTGCGCAGTTTTCCCTTTGGCACCTCTTGCCGCCTCCATGCCGAATGCACAAGCCAGATTTTCCCCTTGCAGCTCGGGTACAGTCTTCGTTTCTGCAACGGCGGCCACCTCCATGGGCAATGCAATAGTCAGTGCGGCCTTCGGCACTCTTAGTGCAGCCAAGATGTTCGCATCGGCGACCACCTCCATGAGCTTTACAGTAAACAGTCTTTCCTTCAGCTCCTTTATGACAGCCAAATTTTTGGCACCTCCTTCCCCCACCATGGGCTATGCACAGTCCAGACGCCCCTCTGGCACCTTTTGTGCATCCTTGGAATTGACAGCTTTTGTTAGAAGTGGTTCGTTGCAGAGAATGAATATTTCCGGAAGTAAAAGTAACTGAACTTTTCATCATTCGTTCTGTGGTTGGTGAAACATCTGGAACAGTTGTTAGTGGAGGGAGACAAGAGTTCTGATCAACAGGAAAACTGCTAGCGCATTCAGAGGTTTTGGATGAAAATTCCAAGGAGTGATGAAAAGACCCTTCTTCATCAGCTAATTTCTGGGAATTGATCAATGTAGATTCTGACAATCCGGACGACAGAGATAACTGGAGATCAAAGATGGGCTTTATCTCAGTTGCTTTAAGAGCATCTGTTGAACTTTTCATGAGACTAAACGGATTATCATTACCGAGATTAAGTTGAAAATTAAATCCCAGGTCAGCAGAGGTCTCCTCATAAGTATATTCCCTCACAGAAGTTATCGTAAATGCAGTTTCTGAGCTCCCCTTGCTTATGTCTGAAGAACTTGATGATTGACCTAAACTGAGAGCCAACGAAGCATGTTTGGGAAATCTCTCAGTTCCATTGCTCTCAACACGCTTCCTCTTTACCCCTATGAACTGAAAACATTTTTTATTATAGCAAGAGGAGTCCAATCGCAATGCCACATCTGCGTCACATTCAGATTCTACTGGAACTCCGCTATGACTCAAAAAAGCACTTGAAGCATTTATATAAGGATTCCGATCAATGCCAAAGCTTGTGAAGCTATCGCTCATCACTTAAGGAACTCTTTGTATCAACCAAACTAGAGAAAAGAAAGTTAACCTGACATAAGGCAATTGTTAACACAAATCTGTTAGGGACCTTTTAAAAGGAGTCAAAGATAATGACACCTCCACTGACAAATCCTGACGTATCACAACGATCCATGGTAGGTAGTGATTTTGGAGGTCGGTCTGGAAACTCTGGTCAATAACCGACCCTTTCGACATAAACCATCTGTGAAGCAATCAGCAGTTCCTGTTAAAACACATATAAGTTAGACGAAACCATACAACATAATGATATCATGTTTTATACAAATGAAAACCTACTTGAACAATCTTGTTTCCAAAAAAGAAGGGGAGGCTCAGCATGAACTTTTTTTTTTATTAAAATGATATATAATTTGGACACACAATAGAGCTTCAACTGTAATAAGGCAAGCAGTAACAAAATAGCAGTAATAACTTACATGCTAGGGTTTTCCCATCCAACTATATTACCCCAAAAAACAGAAAACAAGTACAGATTGAAACAGTCGTTCGTAAAATGCACAACTGAAAGAAAGAGCGCTTGCAGTAACTGTGAAAATTGAGAGCAACTACATTTTCAAAAATGAGAAGCCTGGAGAAATTATCATCCTTATTGCCTCTATTGTAATTTGGGCATCATTTGTTAAAATTAAACAAATAGCTTTTTTGTAATACATGGTAAGGTTGAATGCTTTGAACATTTAACACCGCAATTGAAAAAGTCTCATTCGCTAGGTACACCCTCTTTTTCATTCTCCTAATTGTGAAAGTCTAATAAAGCACCTTGAAAAGCACCTTGAAAATATGTTCACATTTGAATTGCAAGTAATAAAGTAAGGCAATTAATTGAAAAAATACATTGTTTAATTACTTTTTTGGTGGATGAACAGAATCCTGACCTTCCGCTCATTGAGAACGGCATGCCAAGTGCATCAAGATCTTGCCACGATAGTGTTCAGCAAGGGTTTTTATGGTTTGAATAGTCTTGAATGTTGATAAATCGAGTACAGCATACAATCGATGAAAACAGTATGTTAGCCAACAAAACGGGAATTTTGTCCCGTAAAAGACCCTCTTACACTCAAAATCAGCAGCCGAGTTTGACAATGAATAAGAGCTAAAACTAATTCAATAAAAAGTAAGCTTCAGGAATTAAGTGTGAATTGAGGTGAGATCCGTTACGTGTCCGCCATGGTGGTATTTATAAACATTTCAATAGATCTTATTTTGGAACCAGGATGAAAATATACAATAAATAAACAAGAAACGCCACGCCTAACATCCATGTTGAACTAAAATAGCCCACAATTAATGATGGAGAACTTGGACAAGATATCTTTAAGATCCATGTCAAACCATCATGACCTTTGATGGATGCATGGAGACCACAAGCCTTAAGATTAATGCTAATGGAAATCTAAATAAGATCATTGGATTTTATGATGATGACATTGAGAATAAGGTTGAAGATAAGCTGAATAAGGGTAACATGTTCCTACACCACTAAAAGAGGCAGGATGAGTTGTCCGAGTCACCCTAGCTTTTCTTTCGGGGTCGGCTTTTTTCTTTTTTCTTTAAAATATTTTGCACAGCTTAATCTTCTGTCTTTTTCATCTAGTTGGTGCAATCACACTCTGTTGGAGATAAGCAAGCTTCAGCTTCGCCTTCAGAGTCTGTTTTTGAGTTACTCTTTTGGGCTTCATTCTTTGGAGGATGTCCTTTCTCGCAGTTCAAGAATTCCGAACCTTTTCTTGGTTCTATAGATACTATCCTTTCTACGGTGCAGAGGATTTTTCCTTACAGTAAGCCTTGAGATTGGTAACAATAAGATGTTTTTCATCAATTTAAAGCAAAGTGTTTCCTGTAAGTGATCAGATAGTATATAAGCTAGAAGCATCACCCACATCAATCATCATTGTGTCAATAATTGACGAGTATTAATTCCAACATCCTTAATCAGATGATTGGAATTAATCCATCGCAATTTTTATGGCATACCAGCTGCTCCTCTATTTTGAATTCATTTGCAAAATGTTTAAAACTAGGGTTCACCTAATTCCTATGTATCCACATATTAAATACGTAAAGTTTGATTTTTACATACATACCACCCCATTCCAAGGTTTTGGCGATATGTAGGGTGGTCGTTTCGTAACAATCGAAGTTTAGGTGTTTGATATGTGAATACAAAGAAATTAGATGGTACGTAGGTAGATTTCCCCCAAGTACTTTGGTACTACAGTGATATATATGGTTGATAAACAAGATAAATCACGGTTTAATTCATGTTAGACGAAAATGTCCCTCAATTGATGGAGTTTTAGACCTCGTCAATCAAGTACTGGAGAAACAAACCATGTCATTATTGAGATCCGTGGCAAACCAGTATGACCCTTCTAATGAAGAATATATACCTGAAGACCACAAGCCACAAATTTAATTCCAAGGAAGATCTAAATTGGACTACTGGATCTATATATTGAAGATTTTAAAGTTAGTGTTGAAAAGGAACTGAACTAAAATTCTGGATTTATCTTAAGATTGTGTCAATCAATTATACTGAAAATAACCAACAATAATGGGAAAATCAAATATTATTTATGAACCAAGTAGAAATTTATAACCAGACAAGTGAAGTGGGAAATATCAACAAACACGACAAACTGGAAATCTGAAATTGTAACAAAAAACAAGAGTGGAAGTCAGGGTGGTGATGGTGATCGGCGAGGGTTTGGAAGGTGGCGGGATGGTAGACAAGGTGGATGTCAAGCAAAAAATAAGCAAGACAAGGGTTTCCCAAGTTCCTGACAGCAAGCACACTACAGGTATCAATGTGGAACAGCTGTCTAGGATTATGACAACAAAGTGGGAGGTACAGAAAGCAACGACGCGAAGACGGATGGCCTGAATGGTGATGAAAGCGAGGAGAGAGTGTTGTTTAGGGATGATGGCAGCACAAAGAAGGGAGAATGGGGTTAAGGAAGGCAATCGGGAGAAGTGCAGAGTTTGGAAGACGGCGGCAAGGTGGGCCGGAGAAAAACAATCAAGGAGGGTTGTTTTTGGGTGGCTGCAGCAGGTATGTGGACGGCGGCAGTGGAGGGAAGGATGCAGAAGAAGGGAAAGTCGAAGATAGTTACCATTTCATAACAAGATAAAATCAAAGCATCACACACCCTTGAATACATCCATAAAAGGGGAAACTGAAGCCGCTGATAGCTGTCCCGACAGAAAACAAATAAAAAATTAAACCTAAAACATCATAAATACAAATATAGAACCCTAGGATAAGTAGGAAAGGACCTAAATCCAAATAGATGACAAGTCTATTGCTAGGAAGGCCAGTCGGTCCTTCCTATGCTTGTACCGAATGGTCTAGACACGGTAATTGTCGTACCTATGCGGGGACACTATCTCTCTTTCGTATTTTGGACACCTGCGACAGCCTTCTGAGGTTGGGGGAGCTTCGACCTCATTTGTCGAAGGCTCCTCGTAGTATGGTGCCAGATTGGACCTGTTGAAGGTGGTAGAGCTATTGTAACTGCCCGAAAAGTCAATCCAAAGTACATCCCCACAAAATAAGTATTCATCCTCCTTAAGCACAACTAGAGCTGGAGCTGCATGTAGATGTATATTCTCATGAGTCAAACCTCGAGCAAGTAAATCTAAAATTTGTTTCTCCCACTCTCTGTACTTGGTCGAATGTATATGATAAACAAATCTATCAAAAGAAATAAACCTAGCACCAAATCTATTTGGGAATACTAGTTAGCTCCACATATTCTCCAGTGTGAATTAGTTTCACATTAGGCTTGAATGTTCTGTTGGGTGTACTCTTGCTCCTTGATCCTAAGGTTGAATTCTGCATGTAAGATGAGACGGCAAGAAGACATAATGCCTCTCCGCCTTCAAGGTTAAAGTCTGAACATTTTGTAATATCCGATAAGGCATTAGACAATCTCAATCCCCTCAGATATTGAATTCTCCTCGAACTCCACTAGCCCAAATTTGAATACATGTTACTAAAACTCAATTGTGTACTCTTCTACTGAGAGATCTCGTCGTTGTAGGTGATGAAGTCTCGCGAACAAGTCTTGATTGTAATAAATGGGCGGATACTCACGCTCCACCTCTAGTTTCATCTTGGATCAGGTAGTGATTTTATCCTTCCCTTCATGCAAGTGTAGATGCTTCAAATTTTCTCATCAGAGCAACACACTCTTCTTTAACTTGATGAAGGCTAGTTTTACCATTTTGTTCGGTAAAATGTCCGGTACTCAAAGACACATTCTAGTGCCTCGCGCAACTCAATGAGCTTGTATGGATTCAAATATTGAATGTCACCCTACACTCCAAAATTCTGGCTTCTCCTTTGATAATCCATACCAAATCTCTCGGGTATTAGTTCTTCATCACTAGAAAATGCTCTATGGAAGAGATTAACTTCATCCTTTCGATCTGACAAATCGCTGTTGTGGCTACGGATGCCCTTCTATATTATTCTCTCAAAGGCGACAAGCTTCTATTGCACTTGAAGGATTTCCCTAGAAAGTTAATGGATATTTCATTAGACATTTCTCATAAGCGGCATAGTATAATTTTCTCCCGATCAGGTTTTCAACAACTATCTCCTCAGTAGGGTTTGGGTTTGGGTTTGGGTAGGTGGAAGAGGGTGAACAGGGTGATATGGGCAAGAAAGAAATGGGTTTTCAATTTAAAAAATTTAACAAAGATGTGGGGATTTCGATAACCCTAGAATAAGATTAGGATAACGCTAGCTGTAATACCAAATGACATCAAAGTTAACCAAAAACAATGAGAAAACGAAATATTATCGATAAACCAAATAGGAAATTACAGCCAGACAACTGAAATAGCAAATAAAAACAGATACGACATATAGGAAATCTAAAACTACAACAAGTGACAACACAAACTCAACTAGGGTGGATCTCAGGGGGGTGGTGGTGATCGGTCGGGGTTTGAAAGGTGGCAGTATGGTGGACAAGGTGGTTGGCAAGCATAAAACAGTAAAGCAACGATTTTCCGGGTTCTGAACGGCAAGCATGCGGTAGGTATCAACTTGGAACGACCGTCCAGGATGATGGCAGCAAAAGGGGATGGCTAGAAAACAGCGGTAGCAATGTTGGGGGGTTGTAACTGCGAAGGCAGCGAAGTGGGAGAGCTATTTACAAGTGTTGACAAAAAGGGGAAGGGGAGAAATGGGGTTCTTGGGAGGCAGTCGCAAGTCAGGAGGAGTGCAATGTTAGGACGACAGCGGCAAGGTGGACTGCAGAAAAACAGTCAGTGAGGGTTGCTTTCGGGTGGTTGCATCAGGTACGGCGATGGCGACAGCCGAGGTAAGGATACATGAAGAGTGTGCATTTTGCATTAAAATATAAAAAATTTATAAAAAGAGAGCTATGAAAGCAACACAAAAGGTAAAGTGTGTTCGGCATTGGCCTCAACCACACTCAAAATAGTGGGGTCACATACGTGAGCATCCCAAATAAAAGGCCAATCCAAAGCAATCTGAAAAAGAAAAAAAGAGTTGCATTGTTACAATCTCTATGAGAAAAAAAAATGAGGGAAAGTCGAGGATAAGCACCGCCTCAACACGACATAGAGCCAGAGCACCACTCGTCCTTGGATACAATCCAAGAAGTGGAAACTAGATACACCAACCGCTGTCCCGACAAAAGACACAACAAAAACTTAATTTTAAATATCATAAATACAGATATAGAACCCTAGGATAACTAGGAGTGGACCCCACTCCCATTAGGAGGCAATTCCATGCCGAAAAGGGTCGCTTGGTCCTTCGAATGCTTAGACCAAATGGTCCAGATGCGGCAACCACCGCGCCCTTGTGAGTGGACGCTATGTTATATTCCAATTATGGACACCCACATCAATTAAACTATGAGGTTAGCATGAAACCAGATGTAATGAATGAAATTGAAAAAAATCATTCAGATTATAAAAATAGGATAAGCAGAGACTTAGCTTAGAAAGATAGTCCATCACGTGCAAGTTGTCATGTGAGCAAAAGTGTACATAAGGCCTAGTTGATTATTGCATGGGCCTTGAAAATGATAATTCAGTTTGTTACCATCTTATTTAAGACAATAAAAAATCATAGCCTCTTAGAGATAATTTTCCAACAACTATCTCCTAATAGGTAATTAAAAGGGAATCACCTCTCGAAAGAAAGTAAAGCCAAAATATATTAAGAAGATAAAAAATGCTAAGTATAAACATAAATGTATCTCATCGAAGATAATGAATCATAAGTGGTGTGCTGATTATTTGTTAAATGTGTATTTCAAGGTTTATTATTTCACAGCTATCAAGATGATGAGATGAATCCATAAAGCAAATACAGAATTATACTACTTGATAAATGTTCTTACAATTTCAAAACATGAAAATTTAAGTGAATATATTGGAGATTCCGAAGTTTATTGGCGTAAGTGTAAAAGTTTTTAAAATTCAATGTACAAAATTGAGTAGAGCTTATCAAATAATCTCAGGGATGATAAATACATTATAAATTGATTTTATTTTATTTTTCCAACAGGTAAAGGTATTTCATTGGGTTAATTTTTTATTTGTTTCAATTACATCTTTATTAAATTATATGCATAAAATATGTTGATACTATTCTAATATATGCTCGTAAGCTTAATTGACAAATTATAATAATGATCACCTATAGGTCATAACATACATATCAATAGCTGAAAATAGAGAACATCATATTGCAAGGCCAAGAGCAGCACACCCTCAGTGCCATCTACATGGAGGGGCGCAACACATAAAAAAGACACATTATTTCCTCCATGCATGAGCAATGGCACATGGCGCAATCCCCATTACACACACTAAATTATTTTTTATGATTTAACATGAAAAAATAAAGGGGAATTTATGTTATATACATTGCAATTCTTATGTATTTACATATCAAACACACAATTTAGAATTTAATTACAGAATGCTCAAAATTTTAATATCACATCAAAAATTCAACAAATGTTAATTTTTTTTAAGTAATATACTGTTTCATGCATATTTTTTGATGTGATTGCGACAAAAAATATTATATATATATATATATATATATATATATATATATATATATATATATATATATATATATATATATATATTAAACTTTTGGTGCTAAATATTAAATAGATAAGAACTATGTGATAATTATAAAAATTTCATAAAATCTATATATAAGCCCTCTTATCATGCGATAGAAAATACTCAAAAAGGGATTTTTTTTTTCACTCAGACGCAATAAAGAAAAAATGCAATGATGCCAAAAGTGAAAGGAGTTATGCCAAAAGCAATTGAGAAAGTGACGGAAACAAGCACATTGGTGTGAGAAAAGTTTCGATTAGCACAAACAAGTACATGAATCAAGATTCTTTCAATTAAAGCTCCTTCAAATCCTATAAATTATAACTATGCATTTTATAAATCACGTCCTAAATTTAAAAGATTATTTTCAAAAAGATATGATGATAATCTAATGTTTAAGAGCTTTTTCCCTTCTGCATTGGATTTAGGTTAGATACTTTTGCCCAAACAATCAATTCCTTTTGTTCCGCATGTTAAGTTTTTTAAGATAACAATAAATTTTCATCCTACATGTGGTTTTCGGTTTTTCACAACAGCTAGTGTCAAAGAATGTTGTGAGGTTTCAAGGGAAAACTGTGAGCCATGGTTGATGAGGATGGATTTGTGAAGATTGAAAAACTAGATAAAAAATATTGACTACTAGAAGATACAAACTGAAAACTATTCTTTATGAGAAGCAGCTTAATTTTCCTCTCCTGGAGACAAAGTCAACATCCATGAGCCAGAAATTTATTATCTGTAGGGCAACAGGTGTTAGGAGTTATGCACATATCACTTGCAAAAAAAATCTTGCTATTAAAATGTTTTGCATGTGAAAACCACAACAAGAGTGATGGAAATTATATCAGTGATGAAAGGAACCCCGACAGGAGACAGATACTGAATTCCACATAATCAACAATGTAATTCATTTAATTAATTAACTTCGACTATAAATTTTTATCTTGAGCTTAATTGCGTCATTGATTAAGAAACTCATCAAAACAGTAATCGTAGTTAATAGAAGCTCAACGAAGGCTAAAATCAATCCTAAAAGAAGAGATCCAAAAATAACAACCAAGGTAAGGCTCTTATTCTTCCTCCACTTCTTCCACTTCTTCTACTAGGCATATTAAACAAAAGAAACATAATCATGTGAAAATCACACATCAAAGAAGTTAACAACAATCAAAGAAAAACTAATTCGAAAGCACATGACAATTAAGGTTGTTATTGCAGAAAGGAGAAACAAAAAGAAGGAACTACTTACAAAAGAAAATTAAATAGACAAAACCATAAAACAAAAAGCTAGTGATTTCACTCATAACAGTGATTTAGTAAGAATCAATCCTTTGGACTGATAGTTTGACAGTCTTAAATGTTAGATTTATGTATGAATTTTCACTCTATTTCACAGAGCAAGTTAATTCTGGTTATCTTGAAGAGAGCAATCAGAAATTTTACTATTTCCAAATATGAACCCTTAAGCATTATGGGAATTAGTAATATATAAATCAGAATTGGCAACATGGCTATATTAAAGCATTACAAGGTACAACTTATTATAGACTTGTAGAGAAATTCAAGTATAATTGAATAGAAATATGGAAAGATGAAGATCAATATAGCTTGGCGTATAACATTTAGCCCTGAAGATTGTGGAAATCTTTATGCTGTTCCGCCTTGGCAATCTACAGCACTTGCAACTTTCCCACAAGCTCCACCAACTTTGCAGGCACCTCCTCCGCTAAACATAATGCTCATCATTCATGTGATCAATTACTTTGCAACGCATCATCACCTTCCTACTTTCCATAAGCAGCATGCCATACACTATTTCATTGTTTAAAATAACTTTTTTCAATCATGAATTAATTTTAACCTATTTTCCCCCTTATTATGGGCTATGTTCCCTCATATTTTTCAACATGATATGAGAGCCACAATATTCTACCTTTCATCTTCATTACCATCTATCTTTCATGCGTATCCATGTTCCACATCTTCTAAAAATTCAAAACTCTTCCATTCAAGCATTAGTAAGTTGTTTTGTTTAAACCGCAATGGTGGTTAAATACAAATTTGACATAAAAGAAGAAACTCTCCTGGTGTCATCTCCTGCTATTAATTAAGGAAACATGAAAAAACCAATATCCTAAGAAGCTTCTTAAAGTTAATGATTGTCCAATTCAATACAAAAATTGTCTACACTAGCAATCATCATCCGTATGATTAATTAAAAAATAATATGGCCATGAATTCTTTCAATGTACAAAATATAAATGCACAATCCTAGATCAGGATTCTGGAACCTCTGATCAATGATAGAGGATGCCTCCTCTCAAGTATATAGTCAAAATTGTCAATGGGTTAACATATCAAGTAATTAGCATTGGAAGAATCAATGCACTAGCTCTCTGATTCACAACTCCACTCCCTTATTTCTTAAATTTCATTCACCCTATTATCAATCAGCAAAATTATCAAATATATGAATTGTAATGCTAATTTTCTTTCTACTCCTAGTGAAGTTCAAAATTGGCGCTTAGAAAGGATAATTAGCAAATTGAAAGAACATATCAGCCATCACCTACTAAATTATGAAAGGAGTGCAATAAAGCAAAAAAAAAAAAACTTACCTCGATAAATATCATCTTTTAATGAATGTATAAACATGTTGTGGCACCTTTGCTTTGGGGCCCAAATTTTGTCTATACCTAAAAAGTTTATTTTCTACTTATTTCATCAGCACAAAAATTGCAATGTTTTAGTATGAAACTTGTTAATTATCTAAACACACTCAAACATCTTACCCTTATCATCCTTATAATCCTCCCAACCTTTTGTAACCATCCTTAGTGACCTTTTGGGTCCCATCTTGAGTGGACATTATCTCGAGTGCTAAGTACTTTCTATCTTTTATCAATGAACACAATAGAACCTCTTAGATTTCTCTAATAAAAAATGAGTATAACACCAATTTTATTGTTTAAAAAGTTCACACTTTCATAAAGACCCAATCTAAAACTCAAGTTCATGTATTCAAGACTAAGAATGGAAAAGAATATTTTAATTACATAGTTAAAAAATATTACCTCTAATAAAGATTTTTTCAAAAAATTTTTAGATATTGTTCAATCAATTAAAATCTCTAGTATCATTCCAAATTACTATAGGTTGGTTGTCATTAATAACTCATTTTTGTTGCATATTTCATTAATTATATCAAATATTTTAAAATTTAAAACTCCATGCATAATCTCACAAAAGAATATCCCAAATGTAAACATATCTCTACTAATCCTCCCAAAATATTCAACTATTTTATTTTTGTGCATGTTCCTTCTCATCAAAGAAGTAGACCAAATTTGAAAGCTATAAAATACTTTTTCATTGGCGACTCTCCTTACCAACAATGCTATAAATGTTGGTTTCCAATATCACAAAATTATAATGCAGCACTATTGATGTAACTAAATTCCATCAATAGGAGGATGTACCTTGGTGTATGCTTTTTGCTGATGATATCCTTCTCGTGGATAAAACGAGAGAAAAAGCCCAGAAAAAACTTGAACTATGGAGGTCTACATTGGAGTCTAAAGGCCTTCATTTAAGTAGAACTAAAACTGAATACATGGAATGTAATTTTAGTAGTAATAGCTCTAGTGACAGAAGTGTGACTTTGGGTGATCAAATTATTAAAAAGTGTGAACGATTTAGATATCTTGGGTCCATTGTTCAAAACAATGGTGATGTAGATGGGAATGTTAATAGTAGAATTCAAGTTGGTCTGTTGAAGTGGAGGAATGACTTGGGCCTTTTGTGTGATAGAAAAGTACCGTTTAGACTGAAAGGAAAATTTTATAAGACGGTGGTGAGACCTGCAATGCTCTATGGCGTTGAATGTTGGCCTTTAAAAGAGACGCATAATAATAAGTTTTGCGGAGATTAGAATGATTAGGTGGATGAGTGGCTTTACACTTAGAGAGAATGCGAAATGAATATATTCGTGATAGGGTTGGTGTAGCTCCTGTGACGGACAAATATAGAGAAAGTCGTCTTAGATGGTTTGGTCACATTAAAGATCGACCATCTGATGATCCGATTAGAAGAGTAGATGTTTTAGATTCGACTGGTGTTAAGAAAGACAGAGGTAAACCTAGGAAGACTTGGGCTTATTGTATTAAAAATGATCTTAATTTACTAGAACTAAATGAAAATATGACACTCAATAGGACGCAATGGAGAAAAAGGATTCATGTAGCCGACCCCACGTAGTGGGATTAAGGCTTAGTTGTTGTTGTTGTACTATTGATGTAACCTTCTTAGAAAACCAATCCTCTTTTACCAAGACTCACATTCAGAGAGAGAATAACAACTCTATGATTCTAAGTTTTGCAAAAATAATGTTCTTTTTTATTAGTTCTTAGCTAAATCCTCTCCCACTCCTACTTGACTCACCCATATGAATCTCACTCCATCAGCAACCCCTAATGGCCGGGTAAGAAGAGATTTAGAGAATAATTTAAGTTGTTGTTAACTTAAATACACTAGACACTCAAAATAGATAACCTAAATCCCAAGAATTGATAAATCTAGATTTCACAGAACATAGTCGTAAATCTTGGATTTGGTAAATTCATCCATTCAACGGATTTAATGGGATTTATAATTTATTGAAGAATGGCGAGGCATAGGATAGTTACATATAATTGTTTTGATTGTTGCCTACCTCTTGCTTTGCATTATAACATGCATTAACAACCCTCAACAAAGACCAGAACACTAGTTCTTGTCTATACTCATTCGCTCCACCAATCTGGCGTGCCACAGACTGATGACTTCCCAAGGACACATTGCAACTATTTCAACTCCTTCTGTCACTAAGGCTCTCATAATTTGTGACATCACAACTTTGCATTGAGATCCAACAATCCCTCCAACTCTTACTATAACGTCCCTCTGTTATCACACTTAACTTGAACTGAAGAGCTGAGTAACCACCATTTTCCAAAGATATTCTTAATTGACTTGTATTGTATGAATTTGATTACTGCTTTTTGGTTTCATCTTGCGCCACATCTCACTCGCTCACAAAGGTAGGACAAAATGAGCCTTTAGTTGTCAATATTATTTCAGTATAGATCTGTGGAATTATGAATTTCCTATTTTAGTATTATTCTCTTTTATTCTCTTTTCATTATGTCATATTTCTTTCTTTTTCGAGTTAGTTTATTTTTGATAAGTTGTAATGGTTGTAATTAAGTGTCTAATTGTTAATTAAAATGTAAGGAGAAGAGTTGTAATTAAATTATTAAGAAATAAGAGAATATGATTTTCTCTACCTTTCATCTTGGTATCAAAGCTAGGGAACAAGCCATAGATCCTCCTTCAGTGCTAGAACACGATCGTCTTCAATCCCTACGGGCATTTCTCGGTTATAGTATACATGCAGGCTTTCATGTGTTCCTAGGTCGCTCCTCCCTGTAGGTCGTATACCTACAGGCTTCCGACTACTATATACTTCCTCCCAGGCGCTCCTCCTGACAAGCTTTCGTCTAAGCATTTCCTCCTTGTAGGCTTCCTTCCAGACATTATTCTCTGTAGGCCGGTCTTTCTTGCAGCCTTCCAGTTCCTCTGTCAAATAATCTTCATGTAACGTGTTTACCTATAAGCAATCTTTCCCTGTGCTTAGCTGTCAAGTGCCACTTCTTCCAGTGCTTGGATGTGAGGCATAACTACTGCCCTGTGCTTTTGCTTTGGTGAATTTCTCTCTGTGGTGAAAATCCCAAACCTACTTTGGTTTGATTATCCCTCTAACAGAAATCCAAGGGAGTTGGACATTCTCTCACTAGCAGAAGTCCAAAACCTACAAGTGAGTTCCCTGTGATTTTAAACTTTATAACATGATTTCCACTCAATTATAATACATAATTCAAATCCTCAAATTGAGAATATAAATAAACCTTGTAAAGAAATGTATTATTCATGTGAGTTCCTGTGTTGAAACTCCACAACAAAATCGGATAACTAAGAAGAAGAATATATATCTCCTAGTGATACCTAGGTCCACAATGTTCTCTCACAATGTCCCAAAAATATTCTAGGGAGATGTGCTCACAGCTACCGCCTATCTCATTAATATAATGACAAACATAGTCCTTGAATCAAGGCCCCTATCAATATTACAATGGCAAAATACCCTCATGTCAGAGCTTTAGAGATACAAAAAGATGTCTATTCCAAATGATGGAAAATTTCGTCTGATGTCTAACCCAACTACTAACACTAATTCACAATGGCAAGGAAATACCAATTTTAGAAATAATTTAAATATTCATATTAAGTACAAGAACTTGCTCCAAATAGTCATATACACAACCAACCAGTATATTTCCTATGAGAATTATCTTTTAATACGACTCTACTATAAGAAGCTTTAAAATTCCTGAATTAAAAATACAAGTCATGCAGATATTCAAGCCCTTGAAAAAAACGGTACTTAAAAGCATTTAAATCTTCACAAAGAGAACTATTGAATACAAATGAATCCTCAACGTGAGATATAAAGCAAAAGAAAATGTTAATCAATACATAAGAAGACTTCTGGAAACATGTTTTATTCAAACCTATTGCATTGATTATAAAGACGTTTATCCAAATTGTTAAGAACACTACCAGGGTTATTTTCTCTAAACTATAAATTTAGATCCGTCACTCCAACAACTAGATGTAAAAAATATCTTCCTTAATGAATCATAAAAGATGAAGTCCATATGATAATACCTCAATGACTTTACAGTAACAAAAATAAGGCCCAAGCCTGCAAACTCAACAAATCCTATATGGCTCAAAATAACTAATAAAGATGGGTTCTACAGATTCGCCATGGCGATTAAAAGATATGGCTACTCTCAAGAATAATCTAACCGCACTTTATTTACCAAGAAATTATCTAAAGATAAAATTTTATCATGAAGGTGTATAGATGATATTATCTTAATAGGGAACTATGAATAAGAGAAAAAAATGGAAGGTGTATTTCCTAAAAGTTTAAAATCAAGCATGAAGGCATAATAAAAAATTTTATGAGGACAAAAATAGAACTATTCAGTAATGGAATATCCATCTCAGAAAAAAAAATACACCTTCGATATACTAGGGAAAACTGATATAATTAGATGTAAAGAAGCAAGCACAATGATAAATATATTAAACCTAGTTGGGGCAAAAGAAGACTAAAACCCAAATGACAAAGGTACTTGTACAAAAACAACAACAACAAGCCGTTATCCCACTAAATGGGGCAGGATATATGAATCATTTTTCATTTAATTCTAATAAATTAATATCATTTTTTATACATTTGACAAACGTACTAAAAATTAGTAGAAGAACTCATCTATCTCACACTAGACTAAATATTTATTTTCTTGCCAGTGGTTTTAGCCAATTTATGAAAAACCTCATAAAGGAGCACCTTGATGCAATATATAAGATATTATTGTATCTCAAAAAGACGCCTTGAAAAGAGTTCATCTTCTAAAATAGGAAGACTAATACAGGTATCAAAATCCTTACAACTAGATATGCAATAGATCAAAAATTTACTATGTTTATTTATATGGAAAATTTTAGTTGCTTAAAGAAGCATGAAGCAATTTGTGATAGCTCGACGCAGAAGTGAAACAAAATTTAAGATCATGGGCTATGAGATTTATGAAGGTATGTAGCTTACATATCTTCTGGATAATTTAAATATTTTTACTACAAAAATTGTAATAAAAACGTATGACAATCAAATTACTATTAACATTGCTAAAAACCCTATCCATAAGGAACAAATAAAGCATTTTTAAATTGATAGATATTTTATAAAGAAAAAAATTAATCAAGAAATCATTCAAACAAGTTAAATTCCAACAAAACTTTTGACTACTAATATTTGCCACTAAAGCTATAAATCAATCAAAATTTAACAACCTTATTTCAAGATCATACTTGTCAAAGGCGAGTAGTGTACCATAGCACAAAAATCCTTATGATGTAATACCACATAACTCATGGCACAACGAACATAATTTTAAATAGGGTGTAAAATATTAAATAAATTATTGATAAAAAACCGCTAAATATAAATAGTTACCAGGTTACTAGGTTAAAAGATAAGCCATCAATATAATGAAAAAAATCAAAATTATACTTGAGTAAAAGCTCAACGTCTCAACTAATAGATAAAATTGATGGTATCAGTAAGAAAAGGTTTGTGATCTTTCTAGAAGCCATAACTCAAAGTCATTAGCATATGTTTAGTGTCAATTATTTATTCTTCCAATCACTTAGTACTCCTAATCATCTAATACTTAAGTCATTAATACCAAATAGTTCACGTAGTACTTAACCCAAGTTTAGAAAAATTAATAATAATAATAATAAAGTTTAGAAAAAACAATATCAATTTTTATGCCCATTTCTTTATGAACAGAAAAATAGATGAGAAAACGAAACTTTCATATATGAGTTTATAAATAATTTACTAAACCTTTTCAATCAAAATAAAACATTAGCACCAGAGAAGTTGACTAAAATAAAACTAAATGAAGAAAGAATGGTTGTTTTAATGAAGTTTAAAAGCATCAAAACCCTCACTGAATGTTTAAAAGTCTTGAACAAAGTTGGAAGCAAAATGACTATGAAATTCTAAATCTTAAACAACTGTTAAAGCCATTTGAAATGTGAGATTAGTGAGTCAAGCATCAACACTATAATGACGGGCTCGAAGTGTCGTCCATGGAAGCTCTCATACGAGATTGGTGAACAGGAGTGAGTCTAGACCGAGCAAGAGAGATGGAAGAGCACTGAGAGCTATAATGTCCAAGAACTCTTATGTGTGCTTAGTTTCAATTCATAAACTAAAATAGCATTAAAACTAAACCACAATTAAAATAAGAAAAATTAACAAATAAAATATGCATAATATTAAAAAAAAATTTGAACTCTAATCAAAATAGCGTGCATCATGAGAGCAATGTGTCATTCACCATTATGTAAATAACATAAATAGGACGTACCATTTAAACCCTACTTTGAATCTTGCAAATGACGCCGAGAGTTATTCGACGCATATCTTTGTTGTAAGCATGGATAATCAACATAGATTCCCAACTTGTGGGGAATAGAAAAATCTTAATCCTATGCAACCTTATCTACTGCAACAATAGCCTTCCAACTAGCTCGGCCAACCATGCAAGCACCTCCTCCACTGGACTTAGTGTTTGCCATCCAAACAATTAGGTAACGTTGCAATCCCCCACCCTCCAACCTTCTATCAGCAAACCACCAGCCATCATTTTATTGTGTAAAGTAATTTTTAATTTTTAAATTAATTATAATTAATTAAATTAATTATTTTGCTAATTTTTTCCGCTGAGCTACGTTTCTCTCATAAGATTATATCTATTTTGTCGATTGGAACAAAAAAAAGTGTACTACTTTTTCTTATATTTCTTCAACAAAGAAGAGTCATGATAAAAATGAGTGACAACAAAAATGATGTATTTTAAATGAATTGTAACTTAGAATTTTGATAACAACAGGATAAAATTCAATAAGTTTAGGACAAAATTCAAATTTTGATGTGAGTATGGAAATAAGAAGTTTAGGGATTTTTGTGAAACCAGTGGGAACTATGCTGAAAAGACATAGCAGCAACGCCATAACAAAAATAAATTACTAAAAAGATGAAATGGACCCTAAATGAAAAGCCAAAAAACATGAATTGGCAAGCAGGATTGATATTATAAGAACTAAAACTTAAATGATCAACAAAAAATCTCAATTTCTTTGTGAAGTAAAACACTTGAAGTCAAGATTTTCTAATGTAGAACTAAGATGAGACGTAAACAGTTTTGATAAAAAGCACATAAAATTATTATATTAAGCATCTTAGTTTAAAATAATTTACTGCCTTCAATAAAAATTTAAAAACACGACAAATGAATTCAAAGAAAGAATATAGTAGCTTTTTACTAGAAAACATGTCTAGTACTTCAAGATCAAGGAAACAACAAATATATTTTGAAATTCACACATTCTATAAAAACTATATTGTATCAAGTTTGACTAAACTCAATTGATCTTCCAAAACAATAACATTAGAAGAAAGTATCAACAGTAAATATGACGCCAATATAATGAGGTAACCTCTCCGAAAAATCTTCGAGTCTCTAACATGATTCGAAAAAAGTAAATATTGGAACTAGAAATTTTATTCAAAATTAATTTAGTTTTTATACAAGCATTCGACCATTCTTTAAAATCATAATTCTACAAAAACAAACATAGTGGTGTTAAACAAATATAGTGGTGCCAAAAAGTATTCTACTATTATCAAAAAAATATAGAAATCAAGGTTTTTTAATAGCAACTCCTCTAAGCCTCTTAAACTGTAGCTAGATCATTTATTAAGCTTCTTATTTTTTTAGAGGAATCTTTTTAGAAAGAAAATTTTATTGTGGTCCTTTTAAATGATAGGAAATATTTTTCTATTTTTTCATGGATTAATGATGAAAATGATAACATATGTAGGCAATATAATCTCATTTAAACCAAATGATTTCTCAAATCCTGCGTTGAATTTTTGAGTTGTAACAATTTTTCATAGTTTTGATCATCCAAATTTCATGACTCTTCATATGGTTATTATAGGCCAAGCTTAAGATCAAGTCCTATAAAATTAAATAAAAAAGGTGGTCAAGTGCATCACTTGTTATTAAAATATGCATATGTAGCATGTACTAAGATTAAAAATGGTTCTAGGTGATCAAAAGTTCTCGATCATAGTAGGATCATATTAATAATCAACATGGAGTTCAATCTGTTTGCACTAAACAAGGAGGTGCTTAAAAAAGCTATTCAACATGAACTAGCTTATTATATGCATTTTAAAGAATTGTTCTAAGTTATGACATATTTGCAGAAATCAGTGAAATTTATACTGATGAAAACAAATTTAAGGTGAGGAAACCAAATTTAATAAAAGAGATATAGATCATATGTAATATTAGTGGATAAACAAATAATTAACAAATAATATTACTAAAAGATAAAGTGTTATCTTCATATAATTGGTTCATGTATTGTAGATAAATTATAAAAAAAATTTGAGATGTATATCATGATATAATTTCTTGAGTTTAAAATTAGGGGATAAAATTAAAGCAATGCTTGGGATGTAATATACAATAAGATAGTACCTTTGAGATTTCAAATAAATTACAAAATTGCAACAAGACTGCTAAAATGTTATATGATCCTAAATTTTTTATGGTAAAAATATAAACAATAACTAAGTCGGGCAGCATGAAAATGAGAATGTTAACAAGGATGTGTAGTAAAATTAATAATAATTGGTATTATACAATGTCGAGTAAAAGATGAAATTAAAAAAAAAAAAGAATAGAAAAAAATGATATTGAAGGATTATGATATACGAAGGTAGATCAAAAATAATTTAAACAAAAATTGTACAAGAATATTTCTCAAAACAGACTTAAACCCTCATTGAATATCCTATATGATTGAATGTAGGGTGAGAATTGAAGAAGCAAACCCCAAATATTTGATATATAGAAAATTATGAAATATTTTATAAACACTAAAGACATAAAGGATTGGATAAGCTTATGTTTGAAATATTTTTCATAAATGCAGAAAAAAGTTATCTTTAAATTACTCTTTAAAGTTAGATGAAATGTTCCAAAAACGCAATAATATAAGAGATTGGATAAGACTGAAATAAAAAGGATAACGATGCAAACAAACTCCAGATAACCATAATATAAACACATTAAAAACTGATTTGAAAATAATTCAAGATAAAGTAAAGTCTCTGCAAAAGTGTACAAGGTTTTGTACTCGCTACATGTCATCTCAAACACAAATAAAAAAATTTAGAAAGAGGAATATCACCACAACAGCAGTAATGACAAATTATTTGAGACCTTTCAACACATTTGAGTGGGAGTGATGACAACCAAATAAACAAAGTTCAATACCATATAAATTTTGCAAATCACTTGCCATATTTGTAGATAAAGAGTTTATATAGCTGAATCTCAACCGCCACCATGGATAAAATTTTAAGACTACAAAAAAATGACTATCAATTAGATGCAGACAAGGGATTTAAGAAACTCATGACATAATAGGAATGCATATGCCGTCAAGTACGAACAGTGGACTATAATTAGCATATAAAAGAATCTTCACTTAAAAAAGCATATGAGATCGAGCCAAGAATAATTTTAAAGCAAAACATATAGATCAATCTTCTCAGTCTTCTCAAGACAAAATAATAAAGCAACAATGAATCCTAGAGGTACCGATTCAAATCATTTAAAAGGAACTTCAAAAGGAATCTGATTCTGAAATAAGTGGTAAATGTCTACAAACTTCAAGGCAGTAGGCTTGCTAGAATCATTAATAAAAGACTAAATAAAAAAGGGGGATAAAAAAGGTAAACCAACGATAAGATGCTCAAATGCTGTCAAGATTTTAATACAGAAAAGAGCATCATCATTGGCTTAAAATTTTGTTCTTCATATGGATATAAAGTAATAAAGAAATGGGTATAATTAATAAATACCTACAGATGGACCATAAAAATAGACAGGAATCAATCCGACAACGCACCTATCCATGACACAGTGGTTGAAGGTTTAGCTTTTCACCATTAGGCCGTGAGTCCAAATTCAACCTCAACACCCCGA
>NEWO01000199.1:680711-701641 GCA_003013225.1 Phalaenopsis aphrodite
AAAAGAAGGTGTCGGAATGTAAGCACCGACCCCAAACGTAGAGAATCAGAAATTTAGAACTGATTCAGAAATGAGAATTGAAATGTAGGTCAATTCTCAAAAGAAGGTGTCAGAATGTAAGGACCGACCTCAAATGTAAGGAATCAGAAATTTAGGACTGATTCAGAAATGAGAATTGAAATGTTAATATCACTCTGAAGATGAGAGAATTGAAATTTAGGTATCAATTCAAAGATATGAGAATCAGGATTTAGGTACTGATTTGAAGATGTGATTTGAAATTTACAAAGAGCTTGTGATGTTGAATTTGCGGCAGTGTGTCATGTGGAAATGTTGATTTTGAAGAAGATTTGTAGAGCTTTGTGGAGTTTTGTGCAAATGCAAAATTCTGCTAGGATGTGTAGAGAGTTAGTGTAGATAACGATGGTTGTGCCGCGGGCACAAAGAGTAGGAAATTCCGAAAACAGAAGTATCCACTCAATAAATTCGTTTTATTTTCCTGTTGCTTTTATCACAATTGATTTTTCAAAAATGTGTTTTTAAAGTTTTAATTTCAATTGGTTGATTTTCAAAAGAAATTTGTTTTGTTATTTATTTATTACAATTATTTTTTATTTTTATTTTATTTATTGTTGGAAATTTGTCGTTTCATTCTTTGTTCATTGGAACTCTGAACCATTGCATGGTTCGTGGCTTTCATCCATCGCACGAGAAGGCAATAGACAAAAAGGCACAACTTGAGAGAAATTTCCATTAATCTGCTTCAATAAAGATACTACAGATCAAATATAGGCTAATGCCTCAAAGAGAGTACATCATGTAATACATGCTGAAATGCATTGAGAGTCATCTCAAGATATGAGTACATCATAGACTGATTACATCAGATACATGTCATGCTTATTAAAAGAAAACAAGTGAGTCCTCTGTGCTTGGTATATCGAGCTCTTGATCAAGCAGACCTTTTGAGTCATGCTCCAGGATAAGAGTTCCCTTTGCATGTATTCAGAGGTACAACCTTCTCATAGCTCGTAAGGAAACAGTTCCTCCAACTCCGGGTCTTGCTGGAATCCATATGATATCTTACTGTCATCCATTCTACGGAAAGTCACGGACACCCTACGGTGTCGTACTCTTGGAATGCAGTGTTTCACAACGTCTGCACCGTTGCCCTTGAGAACAAGTACTGAACCAACTAAAAGAGGAATCTCCACAACTCCTCTGAATTCACCAATGCCGATTATATCGATTTCTTTTCCAAACAAAATATTGCTCTTACTCATGAATGAGACCGTGTAGAAGGGCCTCACAAAGTCATGATGGTCAATGTGCGGAGGAATGTCGTCACCTTCTTCGTAAATGTTGATGATGCAACTGTTAGGAATGCAAGTGGCGGGTAGGATATTCCACTTGATCATTCTCTTTATCATCCACTTTATCATCGGGGGTAACGGATCCACTTGGTCGTATCTGAGGATCCCAGGAAGATTCCCCTATCTGTCGTTTGTAAAATTGTAGCAACATCCGCACTGGATGGTGATCCCTCCCTTTCCCCGCATCCATTTCTTTGGCTCGAAGTACGTTCTTTCCATGAGAAGGCCTGCTCGACCTCTATCTCTCAAATCGAAGATGCAGTCCAGGACGCTTCTTTCATCAGTTTCAGAGAAAACCCTGGTATATAGCTCCAGGCCTTCCAATATATTGATAAATTTTCCCTGAACCTCTTCATAGAACTCGAGTTCTCTTTTTTTTACCTTGCTTATTTTGTAGTATTCTACCATTCCGGGAGTTGGCAGTTGCCTGGGGCGTTCCTTCCTCCGGGCCTCGGCGGGAATCCAAACCGGTGCTGGCCGATCCGGAATATGAGTTTCAGCCTCAAGCGGGATGTATGATCCTGGGCACTGTGGTGCGCATTGATCCGTCCCCAGTGGGACATACGACTCGTTTGCCACAAAATCTGGAGTCTGAGACTCGTTGGTGCTTGACGTGTATTCTTCTAAGGTACTGAAACGCTGTAGATGTAAAACGTTGCAGTCCGGGCCTTCTACAAATGCGCCCGTGACTGATGTCCTGGCTGGTATCTCGACGTTGCATGTTGGGTAACCTCTACACAAGATATCTAGGACCGGGGGTACATCTGATCCTGTCAAAAATCCTGATTCTTCATCTGTAGTGGGCAGGCTGGCAGAAGTCTCTCTCAAATCTGGATCGTAGATATGTCCCTCAGGAATGGGGTAAGAAAACCGCTTACGTTTCTTTGGGGCTTGCTCTCCTATCGCAAAAAGGCTCTTTGTTTCTTTCGGCTTGCATTTCTGCATTGTGTTGTGCGGAGTTGAGTATTTGGTAGTTGTTCACTGTGGGTAGCTATTAATCCCCTTGCTAGAGTAGCTATCATGGAGGGCAGTCGGCTGGGCCCCTCTATCGGATCTTGTTCTGCTATCACATTTTTACCCTTACGTGACACGTCGTCTTGAGTGGTCACCCTCAACAGTGAGGGTAGTCCCTTCTTTTCTTCATTGCTGACTATGTCCATTAGAGGACCGTCGTAGTCCATATCAATCTGGTTGAAATCCATGTCAAAATTTATGACACTTCCTTGTGGCGTCATCTCTTCATTCAGTGCGAGGTTCCAGCCATCCTGGAAGGCAAAGATCAGCCTCTGTCCTGACATTTTTCTGCAGACGACAGAAAGAAACGTCAGTGGGCTGAAGTTTGGCATGAACAAGAATAAAACAGAGTATCCATTAAAGTAGATTTTAGTTTGTTTTGGTGAAAAGGATTGTTCATTTTGTGTGTGATTTTTGTTTTAATTTAATGAAATTTTTAAATCCAAAAGTAGAAAAGAGAACGTTTGAAGTTCAAAAATTTTCTCAAAATTTTCATTATATATGAGATTAATTACAAAATTTGGACTCGGTTGTAGACATATGGCCATATAGATAAGCCTAAAACAATCAAGGTTTCAAAGTTTCAAAGCAAGTAGAAGCAAGCGGCATTAACCAGCATCAGGTTGCGTAATAGGTTTTCAGGTATCGTCCATTTATCGGTAACATGGGTCTTTCACCCCGGAAGTCCACTAACTGGTATGCTCCTCTTGTATAAACATTCTTAATGACGAATGGTCCCTCCCAAGTTGGCTCGAATTTGCCACCTATTTTGCGGCGAGCAAGAATAGGTCTTTTGAGCACAAGCACGAGATCACCAATTTTGAATGTCCTTGGGCAGACCAATTTGTCATGGGCCTGTACCATCTTTGCCTGGTAGAGCTCCAAATGTTGCTGTGCTTTCAATCATTTTCCCTCGAGACTCTCCAGTTTTTCAAGCCTGAGTTTTGTGCTTTCTTCTGTTGTAATTTGGTTGGCAACAGCGACTCTGAGAGATGGTGTCTGGATCTCTAGCGGTTGCGCAGCCTCGGTCCCGTTCACGAGCATATAAGGTGTACACTGAGTGGGAGTCCTGAAAGTTGTCCGATAGGCCCACAGGGCTTGTTATGCCAATCTCTTTTATTTTCATCCAGTGTTTTCTTCAAAATCTGTACCAGTGTCTTGTTGAAAGCTTCAGCCAGACCATTTGCTCTGGGATAGTAAATTGTAGAGTATCTCCAATCCATCCCATGTCTTCTGACGAAATTGTTGATCTTTGTGCTTTTGAAAGCTGTCCCATTGTCAGAGATTATTCTTCACGGTACTCCGAAACGGTAGACAATTTGGCTTTTGAATAATCGAAGGACGTTCTGTGTCGTAACCTCACGTAACGGTACTGCCTCTACCCATTTGGAGAAGTAATCTGTAGCGACAAGTATGAATCTGTGTCCTTTAAAAGATGGAGGGTCTACCGGACCTATTATGTCTGTGGCCCAACACTCGAATGGCCACCAGGCAATAGTTGGGTGTAGCACATTCGGAGGCTGATGTAAGACCACCCCATGCACCTGACATTGGTGGTATCTTCTGGCGGTATCCATGCAATCAGACATCATTGCTGGCCAATAATATCCAAGTATTTTAATCTTTTTTTGGTCCCGACTGGTGAGCGCCACATAATCCGGCATGTACTTCTTTGACAATATTCTGTGCCTCGGCTCTGCTCAAACACAGTAGCCACATTTGGTCGAACGATCTTCTGTAGAGAACATTTCCCACCAGGGCATAAGACATGGCCCTTCTTGTGATGTGGTGTGCCTCAGACATGTCTTCTGACAGCTTTCCAGTATGCAAATATTCTATTAATGGCTTGCACCAATCTTTGTTGATGCCTGCAACTGTATTCACGGTTTCTTCTTTTCCAAGTTTGTGTAGAGTTTCGAAGTTGCTTCGGGACAAGACTCGTCTTCCTTGCACTGTGACTTAGATGGAATCCTCCGGGGGACACGTCGTTTCCTTAGCTAGTTTTGCTAAAGCGTCAGCATGAGCATTATCTCCCCGAGGAATCCGGTAGAAAGTCACCTCAGGAATCTGCTCCAGGAGCTTCATTGCGTACAGATGGTATTCTGCTAATCTTGATTTTAGAATTCTGTATTGTCTAGCGACTTGCTGGATGATAAGTTGAGAGTCACCATAAATGGAAATGTTTGTTATATCCATTTAAATCGCCAACTCCAATCCGGTGATTAAGGCTTCATATTTTGCCTCATTGTTGGTACATGAATCTGTCAGGTGGTACGAAAACCTCAACATACCCTTATCTGGCGTGATAAAGATCAAACCGATCACTGCCTTGCCTGGTATAACTATGCCTGATCCTTTGTCTTTCCTAGCTAACGAGGCACCATCGAAGTACATTTCCCAGCGCTGCGCCTTGGAAAATTCCATTTGTAGTATCTGCTCGTCTGGTAACTCGTCATTGAGAGAGGACCCAGCTGGCAGTGGGTGTGCAGCGAGAAAATCTGCCAAAATCTGTCCCTTGATAGCACGGAGGGGTACAAAAGTTATATCAAATTGCAATAAGATCATTGACCATCTCGCTAAACGTCCGGAGAGTGTTGGTCGGGTCATCAAATATTGCAATGCATTAACTTTCAAAATTAGGGTGATCTTATGAGAAAGCATGTAATGTCTAAGCTTTTGAGCGGCAAAATTTAGTGCCAGACAATGCTTCTCAATAGGTGGATACCTTACCTCCGTCGGTATTAGACGACGACTCAAGTAGTAGAGAGCATTTTCTTTTCCCTCCTCATTGACTTGGGCTAAGAGGGCTCCAAGAGAGTCATCCAAAGCCGCAGTATAAAGTATCAATGATTTTCCTGGGATAGGGGCTGCCAAAACAGGAGGTGTCATTAAATATTGTTTAACGTCCTCAAAGGCCCGCTGACATTTTTCTTCCCAAATAAATTTGGCGTCCTTTTTAATTAATGTCGAGAAAGGCTGACACCTACCTGAGAGATTAGAAATAAAGAGTCTCAGATATGCTAACTTCCTCTGAAAGGAACGTAACTGCTTTAAGGTTTTAGGGGGAGGCATTTTTAAGATAGATTTAATCTTATCCGGGTCGATCTCGATTCCTGGATGACAGACAATGAATCCTAGAAATTTCCCGGAGGTGAAGCCAAAGGCGCACTTTAAGGGATTCATTTTAAGGTCATATCATCATAACCGTTCAAACACGATCCTCAAATCGTACAAATGGTCTATTTTCCGTTTACTTTTGATGACCAGATCATCCACGTAGCATTTTACTTGATTGTGAATGAGGTCATCAAAAATCTTCGTCATTGCACGCTGATATGTCGCTCCGACATTCTTTAGGCCGAACGACATCACTATATAGCAGAAGATTCCAATCAGTGTTCTGAAAGCTATATACACTGCATCCTCGGGAGCCATCTTGATTTGGTTATACCCCGATGATCCGTCCATGAAGGAGAAAATTTCATGTGTTGAAGCGATGTCCACCATCATTTCCGGTATAGGTAGCGGGAACTCGTCTTTTAGACATGCCTTATTCAAATTTCTGAAGTCGACACAAACGTGGATCTGTCCATTCTTCTTTTTAACCGATACAATATTGGCTAACCACGTGGGGTACTGCTCTTCTTTAACGAAGTTGGCGTCTATCAATTTCTTTACCTTGACGATGACTTATTGTTCTATGTCGAGTCGCATTCTCCTGGGAGCTTGTTTTACTGGGGTTACATTCTTGTCCACCCCAAGTTTATGGACTGCAACCTCTGCTGACAGTCCTGAGATTTCGTCATAGCTCCATGCAAAATAATCTTTGAACTCTGCTAATAGTTTGACCAGTTCTGCAGATTCTTCGCCATGAAGTGGAGAACTTATAAATGTAGGCTGGGGTTGTTCTTCAGTCCCGAGGTTAATCTTTCAATTCATCGATAGTGGATTTAATTTCTTCCTCAAATTTTGGCGGAGCATCTTCTATTGGTTGATCAGTAGAGTCATCCTCTACATTGAGACAATCTTTTTCTTACTCATTAGTAACAACCATGCAAAATTCAGAATCATCGACTGGTCCAACTGTACCAAATCTGAGACCTTCTTTTGAATTGGGAGTTCGTCTTTTAGTATTCCACAATTTTTCAAAGAGTTGAAATTTATCTTTTGGCTTTTGTTTTGGTAAATTTCCCTGTTGAATTAACTTTTGAACACAAGGCTAGAAGTAACCAAAAGGCAATTCCATTAATTCATTAGAATCAACATCCAAATTTACATGTTTTTCAAGCTCAGTAGAGGTAGAAGCGTGGTAAAATTTGATCGGCTTTGAACCAACACTACAAACTTCCTTGACCTCTAAACTCTCGACCTTTTGAGGGAGAATCGGAGTGAGGGTCATAGTATCCACATAGTGGTTTATCCGATCATACATTGTTTCATATTCATTCCTCTCTGTATCTTCTAGGGATATCTCGTACTGAGGCTTCTTCTATCTTGTCATCATTACCTCATCTTCAGAACTATCTTCATCACCAATGCTGATAGTTGGCCTAGTCCCTTCAACAATTAAATTGATCTTTCTTCGTCTGCGTCCCCAGCCTCGACCTCGGGTGCGTGAACTAGAAGAACCTCCACCAACTCGTCGTAGAGGAGTGGTAGAAGGTTGTTGAAGCGGAGTTGTATGGCCTCATTTTTGTGATTCTTCTGAATCTTTATCTTTGTGTATCAAAATTCCATGCAAGAAGACAGTCTTCTTTGGAGGCGCGTAGTAGACAACATCTTCATGGATACCAACTTCATGCACGGAAGACGGTTGTAGGTCTCCCTTGATGCAATTTTCTTGACCATCTTTCCGGTATTTAATGCACTGATGTAGGGATGATGGAACCATGTTATGCTTATGAATCCACGGTCGACTCAATAGAGCGTTAAAATAGGTCTCGGCGTCGATGATATGAAATTTAACAGTTGTTACAAGTTCTTCGACCTTCATAAGTAATGAAATTGATCCAATGGCTCTTTCTCCATTTTGGTTGAATCCTCTTAACATCATCTTATTGGGGATGAGCTCTTGAACGTTGAAGTCCAAATATGCTAACGTCTGTAGACTCATCAAGTTAAGAAATGCTCCAGGATCCACTAAAACTCTGGATAACAGAAATCTGCCAATGTTGACGGAGATGTAAAGTGGACGGTTGTGGTCGGCGGTACCGAGCAGCAAGTCTTCATCTGTAAAGGTTATCCCTGACTGTTCTCTCAATGAGCAAACTTCATCTGAGGATGTGCTAGCCAACTGAGCTAAGCAAATTTTTGGATGTAGCAAAGCTATAACCAGAGATTCTCTCATCTCCTTTGATAGGATCAGAGCGTCGTAGATGCTTAGTCGGGCAAGCAACTTCCTAAGATGAGCTAGCACGTTGTAATCTACTTCGTGTGATCCTCCGATTTTATCTTGATTAGGTGGTTCTTCCACTGGCGGAGGTGGGGGTATCTCTTCTCGAGTAATTATCTGTTATCCTTTGTCTGCTGGAGCTGTTCTTGGTGGTAACACTTTCCCGCTTCTTAAGTTGTCTTCTGTGACTTCTTCTTCTTGAGATATCATTGTTGAATCTTCTGGAGTCTTTTCCTCTTCTTCGGAGAGATCTAAGTTGATGGCGAGCGGTGTACCATGACGCTCGAGAGTTGGCTATTCGTTATCAGTGCTGTCGTAAGCGATATCGTTGATGTCTTCTTTAAACTTAACAACAAGTTCATCAGACTCAAGTACAATTTGAGGATCATTTTGAGGATCGAGATCACAACTAGCTTGGTTATAATCAGTCACGTTATTACCAGAAATAGTCAAAACGTAGCCGAAATCACAACCATTATATTCATAAGACCCCAAAGGGACAAAAAGATAATCATACAAAGTCAAGGGTTCGAGGACTTTCTTCCCCGAATCCGAGACAACCAATCTAGTAGAGGCAACCCCTATCCTATCCCATGTGCTATCGATCTTGGTAGTGGCGCTCTTCTTTTTCTTATTCTTTGTCCTGGATGATGACAGATTTTCTGGTGAAATCTTCGTCTTGGGCTCAGTGTGTTGCAGACTCTGAATGGAGGCTTGTTTTGATGCAGACTGTAGCTTGTTCAGTATCTTCTTGGATGCTCTGCTCCATACCTCATTCCATCCTTCTTCGGTATTTGTAGAAGCTTATTTCAATGAATCCTGCATTTGATTGAGGACCCTCTTGAGTTCATCCCAAGTTGTACTCCATCCATCTGTTCCGACATATGGATCAATTAGGGAGATTGACTCAGCTGAAATCATGTTTATGGAACCTTTTTCAGGTTCTCTCAAATATTCCTTCGGGATTGTTATATTCTCTTCCTTGACTTTCCTCTCGAGCCAGTCTTTAAAGACGAAGCATTTGTCTATAGTGTGCCCAAGCAACCGATGGTACGGGCAATAATTTGGTTCAATCTTCTTATCCACCTCTTTGGGTTTCTTTGGATTAGGCAGTTTGAATTCTGGTTTCTTCATCAAGCTTTTGAATATTTTAGGTACAGCTTCATCTTTGAAGGAGTAAACAACCTTTTGTCGCTCCACAGAGATATTCTTTTACCCGCTGTTCGGGGTGATCCCTCCTGAGACGGTCGTTGGTTAGATTGACTGCTCTATTTTTGAGAGTACTGTGACGAAGATTGACGATGATCTTCTGTATATATGTTTATCGGCCGCTTTCCTCTGTCGACAGTTGCGACTATCCTTGATTTCTTTTTGAATACTCTGGTCACCTTAACATTTTCATGTGGCTCCATGTGCTTCATTTCTTCTTGCAGACTGCTGGCTTTACTGAGTAACTTCTCGAAGGATTTGATGGTGAGTCCCTTAAGCATGAAAGCTACTGGCCCATGAATGCTTTTGAGTATAATCTCAATCGCTTGATGTTCTTGTAGCTGGGGTTCACATTTCATGCTAAGGTTTCTCAACCTCAAAATATAATCTGTCAAGGTTTCACTATGCTTCTGCTTCTCCATCATGAGTTCTCTAATAGACACATGGTGCTGCGCCCCAGCAAATCTTTTCACAAATAACTGTTCCAACTCAGAAAATGTTTTAACTGACTCGTTGGGCAAGTCAGCGTACCAGTCGAAAGCAATCCCTGACAAGCTGCTAACGAACTACTGACAGAGTAGAGCTTCGCTATTCCTTGTGTTTCCACAATTGGCTCGAAAATGTGCCATGTGCAGCCTGGGATTTCCAGTCCCATCGAATATCTTGAAGTTTGCGGTTACAAAGCCCTTGGGGAAAGGCACGACATCAAACTCCTCCGGATAAGGTCTACCCTTTAAAATTGATGCACCGCCCTTGGACTGGGCTAAGGCATCCCGTACTTGTTTAACCATTTGCTTGAACTCTTTTTCTGGCATGACACTTGATGGAGAATCCTTCTTTGGTTGTTCTTCTTTGTCTGTTGAAGTAGCCTCTCTTCTTTCATCTGCGATGTGTATGATTTCTGGCTGGTTAATTTCTGGAGAAGCCAATCGTGGTGCTTGTGATTGCCCCTGAATGGTGGCCATGGCGGTCATAGCTGCAGTCATCTCTCCTATTTTTTTCTCTAGTAGAACAACTTGCTCATCCCTGAGGAGGATAACCCTACGCAACTCATCTACGGTGTTCTCTTCAGTGTGAGGTTAAGCTTTGCGCGCATATATGGTAGCTCTGGTTTCGATCACATGGACATCCATGAAATCTCCTCCAAGTAATAACTGTAATCAAAATCCTCGTTGTCACTATTGACGGAAACACCGTGTTCTTGAGCTAACTCAGAAATCTCAATCCTGAGTTTCTCAACTTTTTCTTCAATTATCGATTCCTTGATTGCTTTAAGATCTGGAGGACCCTGATGAAAATCCTCAACTTGTTCCTCCATCTCGCTGACTATTGTCGAGACGATGTCAGATATTTCAGGCACTGGTTTTGCTTCTTGTCTTACAGGTTCACTGAACTGTATCAGTGCAGCGACCTTAGGTACCCATACCTTCTTCCTTTTTAACGATGATGCCTCAGGATGGGGTGTCTCAGTAGAGATATCGGTATATCGAGGGAAGGTATGCTCCCCGTGGTGTAGACCGGCTACAGTGTCAGGTAATCATCTTGTCTTTCTTTCCATGATTGTAGGAATAATGGGTAAATCTCTCGGACCCAGTCTTGATTTAATCGGCCGGTGACCTGTGGTTCTGGTGGTGGTATGATCGGTGGTGACCATAACAGTATCGACTCGGTTTCTCAAACGAAGCCAGACAGGAACACGTGTAGGTGACTCTATAGTCGACCTACGAGATTTTCTAGCGGACTTAATATCCTTCAAAATTTCATTCTTCATATGAGGGGAAATTGCATGTCCCACTCGTTTAAGTAATTCACTAACAGAACATCCTTCTTTAATAGCAAGCCTTCTGAAGACTGCACTAACTCAAGTGATGGGGCTGAATTTCTTTCCCTCCTCACCATGTCCATGAGGTGATGGGAATGCAGCAACAATCTTTCAGATACTCTCATATCCATCAGTATCTGTCAGAGGATGGAATCCACTCCCTCGCAGGAGTGGGTAAATTTCTGATAATACCTCTTCAACTTGATGAGGCTCCTCCTCATTGGTGTGTTTTCAGGAGTTTGGGCTTTGATGGCCCTCCGAATTCTCCTATTGTGGTTCCTCCTTTGAGTTCGGATCAGTGGTACAGTCCTTGAGCTCGACCCGATTTCAAACACGGGTGGCGAAACAGTTAATCCTTCAGCCGAATCTTCGACAATCATCACTTCCTTCCCTTTAGAGCAGCGAGGATAGCAGGTTTGACGGGTGTCATGATGGCAGCAGCTTTAGCCTTCTTGCCAGCAGGGAAGTCTTGAAGGCAGTTAAAACTGAATTCTGCAGACGGCTCTTGAACTTCCGGGGTAGCGATCTTCATTACCATGAACGGGGCTTTCCCGAGGATAACCTTGAGGTCTTCAAATCTAGCTCCGAACTTGATGGTGGGAGCGATGTTACGGGCGTTACAGTCCGTCTGCAGGTTGCAGGAAAAGGTTAGCGTTGGGTAAGCCATCGCAGCGAGCTTTAAAATAGAAAGTTTTAGGGTTATCTATATGGCAAAAAACCTCGTAATCCTTAGTGCATGCACTGAAAGTAGAGGTTAAATTGTAGACCGGGCGGGTCTTAATTTATATGTAATTTTAACATCTTTATTTAAAAGGGTGTAAAATTGATTAATATTTTGAAGTGCTCGCAGCACAATACGATTTAGTTTAATTTGCGAAATAGCAAAACAAATGTGAAAAGGAGTTGTGAGAAAGTTTAGGACCCAGCGTGGGACCCAATTTGTGGTAGAAAAATGCCCAGGTGGAGTTAGTCCACCAACACACCTATTGGGGGTCCAACCCCGCATAAAAATTTAAGGATTCCTTAATGGCCTTCTGAACCCCTCTGTTCAAAGATGGTTGAACAGCTAGTCCTGAAGTCCAAGGAGTTAGTTGTACTTTCCCAAGGTAGAAATGGGTAAAGTATGCTAACGAAAGAAGGGTAATTTAGTCCAAGAGGAACATGAACATATTACCGATGTGTGAAGATAATATTTTTTTTATTTGTATGGAGAGAAAAGCTTGTCCCCAGCGGAGTCGCCAGAGGCTGTCGGCGTTATTTTGGGTTGGTTTATGGGGTTGCCCGTAAGAAGCTGTTGGTCACCGGAATTGAAATCCCGCCGCCCGCTTCGGAAGGACGTTGAAGTATGAAATCAAACTGACCCCATATTTTTTATAGTTTAAAATGAAAGAGCATTGTACCTCAAATCCTGTATCCATCCCGAAGGAGAAAACACAAGAATTGAAGATGAGGCTCGTTCAAATAAACTAAGGAAAGTATGACGTCAGTTTGGTCTGCGAAACCTTTGTATTTGCCAACAAATTCCCCTATTTAATATAAAGGATTAAATAGGGTTTATTTTAAGCTGGGTTCAGACATGCTTCCTATAAGGGCAAGCCCCTATAGTTAATTACATCTTAAATGACCAAAGTCACTTAAGAAAACTCTCGATAGAAATCAAGAAAAAATATCTTCAAGGAATTTCAAAGGGTGGGACTCTTCGACGAAATCGGACATAGAGGTGTGCAAGGGGATTAGTTCAAATTTGGAACATTTTTTTATTGTAGAATCCAAAGGAAGAAGGACTAGGGGATGTCATGGATCCAGAGGAGAACCTCAGTGACTTCCCAAGATATCCTAATGTTTAGCTTCAGTTTTGAGGAGAAATATATAGGTGTTTCATCCTGCCAATTTTATTAGATAAGGCTTACATTTGTGTGAAATGATCACACAAATAGCCTGGAAGATATGAGGATTTAGGTCGTGACAAAAGACAACATCGGAATCCGAAGACGAGTTAGGGCTTATATTGTATGCAAGGCTATGCAAAGGCCTAAAGATAAGGTGAGGATTTACGTTGCATAAGCAAGCAACCTCAAGGTCCTATGGCTTTATTGTTTAGGTCTAAGGAAGGAAGATTGATTTAGCTGGGGAAGACAGGTTTTGTTGTTGAAGATGGCCGTGCTGCCCACCAAGCTAGCTCCAAGCTCCTACCGCGACGAGTTTGAGTTATCTATTGTGTCAAGTTATAATATCAAATAAGGTGGCCCTATGGTTGAAGTTCTTTAAATTTTATGAGGGCATATTAAAGTTGATTAGAGCGACACCGGTTAGGATCCTACGGTTCCCTCGTTCCGACATCACTATTTTCTATTGGATTCACTTAGTCCAAATGAACTTATCAAGCCCAACTTAATGAGTTCCATAATTTCATTTAAACCGTGGGAAGCCTCGTTAGAAACCGTAGGTTACCTCCTCCGAGGGATTCCCGATCATCCAATAGAGACGTCTTAATTTAGTTGCAATTGTAGTTTGATGTGATGTTTGTGATTAAATTTTGAGTTGTTTTATATTTTGAATGTTGTGGCGGTGAATTTTATCTTGGTTGATTTTTAATTTTGGTTTTGGGTTATGGTTAACATGCAAGTTTATGTAGGTAAATGCAAGCATGAAACATGTAAGGAAAAAGGCAGAAGAAAGGCGGTACTATAAACTGTAAAAGCGTACCTGGCGAGTCTTCTTGTTGCACCACCTGAAACTTGAAAATGCATGTGAGGGCATTTATGAAGAGCAGGAAAAGTAAAGTTTTGAGGGTTTTTCCTAACTCTATGCTGTATTTTGGTAAGTCCTTAAAAGTTTAATTAAGGATGATTCCATTAAGCGAAAAATATTAAGTTTAATAAGCCTCTGAGGTATCCAACAAGCTAAGAGGGGGAAGCAGGTCCATGCTTCTCTCTCACCAACTAGTGAAAAGCCTCGAGTCCATTTAAACTCATTATGTTGCTTCATGGTTCATCCTGTGAATAACCTTATTACTCAGTGAACATTGATGTCTCAATTATCCCTAAGAAAGGGGTAATTATCATTTTTTATTCAATTTAAGAATTATGTGGGTGAAGACCCATAAAGGGGCAAGTTAGTGTAATTTGAAAACTTACCCAAATTTTAATCCTAATTGGGCTTAGTGGTGTTTCAAGGATGTTTGATATAATTATGCTTATTTCTCTAATCCTATTTTAGTCAATCTTGATTTAGCAAAAGTCACCACTAAGCCCTTAAAACTAGGTGAGTGTCTTAATTAGAGGGTTAAGCTTTGAGTGGTCATGATTCATGATTTGAATTTTACTTGAAAATCAACATAGGGGTATTAAATTGATTAATTATTGACTTCAAAAGTCATACCCCTAAGTCTAGGATCATTTAATTTTAATAAACTTCCAAATTTTAATAGTTTAGAAATTTATTAATCTTAACTAAGAAAGTGCAATTGGTTTCTACCAATTAACCCCTTTGTGTTTCAAACATCAAGTGAATTGATTAATATTAGAGGTTACCCATTCCCCTCCTTGAATTAAGCCTAAATGTTAATTAAGGCAAATTTCCAAAATTACACATTTGCCCCTAAGGCTTTAACACTTCATAATTTGTCAAATTAAATTCAAATGACTTTGAAATTTTTATAATACCTCATTCATGGGTCTATTGAGATATCAGAGGAGAAAATGTGATTTTTCAAAATTTAATTAAATTGATATAATTACTCTAATGCAGAAATAGGATTTTTTAAAGAAAATTCTTAACTTGACCAAGGTAAATTATAATCCCTGGAACTTTTTACTGGAGGTAGACCAATCTCAGAGAAACCTTTGGATCAAATTTCATGATTCTTTGAATTCTCTGTGATTTACTAGAATTATTTTAAGTTCTGGGTCATTTAATAAAAATAAAATATTTTAGGTGGTGAAAATTAAGTTTATATGTTTGAGAAATCTCCCTAAGGTCAGAGAACTCAGAGGAGCAAATTTAACATTTTTCTGATTTTTATTTGATTTATTGGAATTATTTTAGTGTAAACTCATTTTTTAGCCTTTAAAAATTATTTTTAAGCTTTAAAATTCAATATCTTTATTTAGAAAATCAGGAAAATATTTTAATTGTTCCTAAGTAATTAGGAAGCAATTTAGAACATTTCCATGATTTTTATTATTTTTGTGATTTTTATGAATTTTTAATTATTTTAAATATTTAAAATAGGCTAAAAAATCAAATTTTTATCTTGAATATCATTTTATTTTTAGAAAATACCCCTGATCACAGAGAACTCAAAAAACTAAGTTTCATAATTTTTTGAGTTATGTCTTGATTTTTAAAAATAATCAATTAAGTGTTAAGAGTGGTATTTATCTTTAAAAATCAATTTAAGTTGTCAAATTAACTTAAAATATTTTGAAATTTTTATGATGAGTTCTCTGGATCACAAATCACAGTGGAGATAAAAAATCAAGTCATTTAAATGTTTAAATTTTCCAAAATTAATTATCTTAGTGATTTAGTGTTTGTAAAATTTAAGGACATTTTAAATGACTTGACCCATGAAATTATTTCCAAAGGTTTCTCTAGTCAAGGTAGACCTTCCAAAATTTTCTTAGGATTTTATAATCAATATGCTAATTTCCATGATTATTTTAAGAAAATAATGTGAAAAAAACTTGAAAAATATGGTTCTCTATATAGGAACCTCATCTGACTTTGGAAAAATGAGAGAATGTTCTCCCTTACAGTGGCTAAAATATGTCAAAATTTCAAGCCAAGGTGATCTGTCAATATGCATGGAGAATTAAATGATTCCAAATAGTATTTAATTAATTAAAAATATTTTATGCATCAAATGGACTTGAAAATTATTCCACATTATTCTCCTCTATTTACTGAGCAAGAGAGTATTTTTATTTTATTTTTGTGATTTTTCTACACAAAGTTAAGGATTTTCTAATTTAAGGGTATTTAAATAAATAGAAAAAGTCCTATTTATCTATTTAAACAGCGCGTCCCACCTCAACCTATGACGGCTCCGAAGGCATGCGTGGCGCGCTCTGGTTGGACGCCGCCGTCCACGTAGCTGCTGACTCGACCCGCTGTTTATGTCCCAAAGTGCTGTCCGGCTTGATCTCCCCGTCTATTTAATATACGCTTGATCAAACGACTCCACGTCATCGTCCCCGATAGAATGATCCCGTGCCCATCCAGACTAAAACCTTAAGATCTCGGCCTAGACTCAACCAAATCACTTTGGGTTTGATCTTATGGACTCGTCTAAGTGAGACAAACACATCCATACGACTAAGGTACCATGAAATCGAGCTTAAGTAAATGGAGAATAAAAATAAGCTCGGGAGGAGGAGGAGTTTTATACCTTTGCTCTGAGAAGGGATGCTTCGATCAGAGGTGGTCGGCATGTTTGTTGGGGTCCAAGGAGGCTAGGGATTGAGTCCCTAGTCTTGGTATAAGGCTTAAGTATGAATTCGACCAAGCTCAATTTCAGGTGTTGGTCTAAAGCTATGGTACATGCTCTGTGGAAGGGGAATTTGATGGGGCTTTGGCTTCTTTCACTCTTGTGAATGTGTGGGCACAAGCAATTGAAGTTTGGTGGAGTGTGGAGGTGTATTGGGTTCTGTCCTGGTTTCCGACAGGGTTTCAAGCTCAAAATTGAGCTTCGACAATGGGAATGGGTGAGGGAAAATGGTTGGAATGCACTGAGGGGATCTTAGGGAAGCTCTGTGTGAAGTTTGGAGAGGCATCTCTGAGAAATTTTCAACACACGTCCCATGGCCGTGGGAGTCAAGTTTTTATAAAAATGGCCATGGGGTGGCTCTCAGGGCATAAGTTTGGGTGCATTGTGGTGCTTAGGTGGAGGGCAGAGGAGCTCCATAGTTTGATTTGGATGAGCTGGCCTCTAGTTTGATTTGGGTGAGGTGCCATGGGGGTGGCTCTAGGTTTTGGGCCTTTCCGGCCACTAGGTTGGCCGACCGACTAGGGGGATGTGGTTAGGAGCTCAGGGAACCCAGAGGAATCCATCACAGCAATTTAATGCAAATGTGTTTGGATTTGCCAAAGATATCTTAAGCATGTGCATTTTTGGAAATAAAATCCCTTAATTTGGGGGACCTTTGGTCCATGGCTTGGTTTAGGTGGTTTCATGGTGTTTGGACTGGTCACTAACTCCAACTAATGGCTGTGGTGGAGTTAATTTGGTGGCTTTAAGGTGGTTAGGTTACATTTAGTGTATGGGTCCAAGTGGGTGTAAATGATCAAAACTTGGATTTGAGCAAGGTTAGCCATGTCAATTGGCTCAATTTATTGTTTCATTTGGTGTAGATGATCATAAGGAATAACTTTGGTGAAGGATGGAAATGGTTTTGAGTTCAATTGAAAGGTCAATTTGAAGGAATTTTGAATTTTAATCAATTTGGTCATGTTGGTCTAGGTTTGGGTCTAGCTTGGGTTAGCCTTGGGCTAAGTCCAAATTGATTGTTATAAATGGTCAATAGGGACCTTATGAAGAGTTTCCAACATGAATTGGATGCCAATTTGGAGGTTAAGGCAATTAATTGGGTGAAATTTGGCGACTTAGCCAATTTGGGGCTAAATTTGGGAATTTTGGATTTAGGCCAAAATCATATGGATATGAGGCTTCAACAATGTCAATTGATGGTTGATTTTGATGTATAGGAATGTCATAAAGATTTTGCAACATTAATTGAGGCCAATTTACTTGGCTATGTGTTCAATTTGGTGAGATTAAGTCATATGGTCAAAATTGGGGCTTTAACCCAAATCAAAATTGAGCTCAAATAATGGACCAATTGAGCTTGGATTTGGTTTATTTTGGTCATATCAAAAGTGAATTTGAGTTTGGGATTGGAATTGGGGTCAATTGAGATCGAATTGGTGGACATTTGTGTTGGATTTGGGGAAATTTGGGTCTTTAAAGGGCAATTTGGGGATTTTGGTTAAAGATGGTCAAATTGGCCAAATTGGATCATGAGGTAGTTGAAATAAATGAAATTAGGAATATTTGGGATTTATTGGGATTTTCTGGGAAGTTTTGGAATTTTTGGGATTTTGAGCTATGGAGGGGTATTTTAGTAATTAGGGGGTGTTTTAGGGGTAAAAAGCCAAAATGGGTATTTTGGTAGAGTTGAAGTACCAACCATCACTAATAAGCCATGGACCAATGAAAACCCCATTTTGGGTCCTCTACATAGTGGTCTTAGCTAAACCATGACCCAAGGGCTAGTAGGTTTAGGGGACCATCTACATGAGTATGCCAAAAGATCAAGAGATCTAGGCTAGAAATTTGAGTTCATGGTTGTGAGTGATTGTGAGTGCAGATAAATGTAGTGAGTGCCTTAGCTCCAAACCAACACCCAAGGTCAACCCTAAGGTCCAGCAATCCCAAGGGTGACTCATCTTGAGTTTCCTCCATAGTGACCCCACCTACTAAGTACTTAGAGGTTCAGACCAACATGTGGAACTTCAGGTTGAGTAAGGAGGAGGGTAGAATTTCTAATGGTGAGGGTGTCTTTTCTAGTTTTCTAGGAATAGTCAACAGGAAAAGTCCTATGGCTAGACCCTAGGCTACTAAAGAGGAAAAAATAAACCTCAACCAAATTTGAGGTCAACAGTAATGTTCTACGCTTCTCTGCTTATAATCATCATTGTGAGAATTTCTTGATTCCAAACCACGTATTCTATTCTGCATCGCTATAATATCTGATTGTTAAATCATTAATTGTTCCATAATATTTTTAAGTGAAACATAACTGGAAGTAGATGATCCTGCAGCTGATGTAGAAGGTCTATCACTACTTGCACTTCTAGATCCGAAAAACAATTCAAATTTATGCATTGTGGGTTTTCCAATTGGTTCAAGTGGTTTCAACATTTCTTCATTCTTATCAAATTCCACTCCTGATTATTCACATAAAGTGAAAATGAGGGCAGTATAACCCAAACCACTAGTTGTCCCACTTTTACCAATACTTTAAGTATTATGCAAAATAAGAGCATCAATATCAACAGCTTTCATTTGTTGGATGCAAAAATTTAGTATTGCTCTCTCCTTGGTTACTTCACTAAGGTGATTAGTTGGAAGCAATTTTGCAGAAATAAAGTAATGTCATGCTTTAGATTGAACATTCAACAAGGAAGTGGAGAAATTGACTTTGTGATTATTCTTAATTTTCCATTCTCCCCCTCCATCAGTAAGATAGGAAATTGCTTCATTAAGTGATGAATCAGAAATCACAAATGCAGTGTACTCACAATTGAATTCATTCCTCGGTCTATAAAGTGCACTAATCCTTTCACGAGTAAATTCAACATGTTTACCTCTAATATAAATGTGCTCATCAGTAGTCACCCAAAGATTGGCATAAAATTCTCGAATGGTAGGAACAATGGCTACTCCTGTAAAGTAGCAAAATGTATCCTAGTTCCAAGAAATTATCAACCTTTCAGTCTCTCCTCCCTGGTTTGAAAATGCACCCTATTGAATCAATTTTATTGTCCTCATCATAGTATTGTAGTTATATCGAGCCTTCAAATTAATGAATCGTCTCGCATCAAAATTTTTCGAAGGCTTTCCTCTTTTCACACTTGGAGCCATAAAAATTTTTAAATAAATTCACATAAAATCCAATAAATTCACAATATCATAAATCAAACTCCAAACGTAGGAATATTTGGTAAGAAGCTTTTCACCCTCGGTTCTCTTTAAACTTCTTCAATAAAAACTCAAATTTTTATATTTCCATAATTTAGGAAAAATTCATGGTGAAAATAAAAATTTCTAATTTAAAGTGAAGCTCTTACTAAGGGAAGATAAAATCTAAGGCTTTTTAGCCTAAAATCTCCTTAAATCCACCAAATGGCATGCCCTAAGTTAAGTTTCTATCTTATTATAGAGGTAAGAGATGACCAAAGCAATAAAAATAGGGTTTAACAGTGATTTTTCATGGTTTAAAGTAAATCTGGGAGTTTGAGGGAAGTTGGCACCTCTGGCGCCAACACCAAAAATTTAGATTTAGTTTTTCTTTTGAAATCTGCTGCATACTGTCGGCACTAATTTGGATGATGAGTTGCCCGTAAGAAGCTATCTGTCACTGGAATCAAAATATCGTCGCCCGCTTCGGAAGGAAATTTAATTTACAAATAGATTTAAGTTTAGAAAAATATGAAATTAAACTGACCCCATATTTTTCATAGTTTAAATGAAAGAGCATTGTACCTCAAACCTTGTATCTATCATGAAGGATAAACACAAAACTTGAGGATGATGCTTGATCAAATAAACTAAGAAGTATATGATGTCCGTTTGTTCTGTAAAACCGTTTTATTTATCGGCAATTTCCCTTATTTAGTATGAAGAATTAAATAGGGTTTATATTAAGCTGGGTTCGGACAAGCTTCCTATAAGGGCAAGCCCATATAGTTAATTACCTTTTAGATAACCAAAGTCACCTAAGAAAACTCTCGATAAAAATCAGGGAATATTATCTTCAAGGAGGTCAAAGGATAGGATTTTTTGACGATATCAGACAAAAAGATGTGAAAAGGGATTGGTTCAAATTTGAAATATTCATTGTAGAATCCAAATGAGTAAGAACTAGGGGATGTCATAGATCCAAAGGAGAACATCAGTGACTTCTCAATCTATCCTATTGTTTAGCTTTAATTTTGAGGAGAAATTCATTTAAATGTTTCATCCTACCAATTTTATTAGTTAGGGCTTACATTCATGTGAAACGATCGCACAAATAACTTGGAAGATGTGAGAATTTAGGTTGTGACAGATGATAACCTCAGAATTCTAAGACGAGTAAGTGCTTAGATTGTACAAAAGAGATGTACAAATGCCTAAAGATAAAGTGAGGATTTATGCTGCATAAGCAAACAACCTCAAAATCTTATGGCTTGTTGTTTAATTCTAAGGAGGGAAATGGTTTAGCTGGGGAAGACATGTTTTGTTATTGAAGATGGTCATGTTGCCCATCATGCTAGCTCCAAGATCCTTGCCGAGATGAGTTTAAGTTTTCTAGGGTGTCAAGTTATGATGCCAAATCAGGTGGCCCTATGGTTG
>NEWO01000199.1:701931-731533 GCA_003013225.1 Phalaenopsis aphrodite
TTTTGTCTTGGTTGATTTTAATTTTGGTTTTGTGGCTATCCTAGCAGTTTTGGTTTTCATGCAGGATGACATTATTGTTTAGCATGAAAGTTTTATAAGCATAAAAAGTACAGTATGAAAGTTCAAGAAAGATGACACTGTAAACTATAAAAAGTATACATGACTAGTCTTCTCGGTCCACCACCTGAAACTCAAAATGCATGTAAGAGCACTTTAAATAAAACAGAAAAGTAAGGTTTTAGTGATCTACTCAACCCTAGGTCATATCTTGGTGGGTCCTTATTAATTTTATTAGGGATGATTTTTCTTAAGCCAAACATATTAAGTTTAGTAGACTTCTGAGGTATCCAACAGATCTGGAGAAAGAAGCAGGTCCATGCTTCCCACTCACTACCTGGTGAAAAGTCTCGAGCACTTTTTAAACTTATTATGTTGCTTAATAACCCATCCTGTAAATACCTTTAATGCTCAATGAACATTGATGTTTCAATTATCCCTAAGAGTAGGGTAATTATCACTTATAATTTAATTTGAAAATTATGCAGGTGAAGACCCTTAAAGGGGTAAGTTAGTGTTATTAAGACACTTAGCCAATTTTGGTTTTAACTTGGGCTTGTAGTATTTTTAAAGATTGTAATTTTTAATTATGTTCACTTTTCTAATCCTCAGTTAACCAAATTTGGTTTAGCTTAGGTCACTACTAAGCCCTTAAGATTTTGGTAGATGTCTTAGTTAATTTTTTTTAAAGGTTGAGTTTTAAGTGATGATGATTAATTTTTTTGAAAGTCATTTGAACATCAAATAAGGGTGTTAAATTAGCGAGTTATCAACACCCAAAATCATACCCCTAAGTCTAGGATCATTTAATTGACTAGACTGCTAAATTTTAATAATTTAAGGAAATTACAAATTTATCCTTCAATTGAAAGAAATGAGATTTGTTTCTTCCAATTAATACCGTGTGTTTCAATCATAAAAATATATTAATTAAGATCAAAGGTTTCTCATTTCCCTTTCTTGAATTAAGCCTAAATTTTAATTAAGGCTAAATTTCTAAAATTACACTTTTGCCCCTAAGGCTCTAATACTTCATAATTCATCAAATTTAATTCAAATGACTTTAGAATTTGCATCCCACCTCACTCATGGGTCAATTAAGACATTAGAGGAGAAAATGTGATTTTTCAAATTTAATTTAATTTATATATTTATTTATATGCAAGAATGGGATTTTTCAAAGAAAATTCAATAACTTGACCAAGGTAAAGCCTAATCCCTTAAAATGTTTACTGGAGGTAGACTTAGGCCAGAGAAACACTTATATTAAATTTCATGATTTTTTGAGTTTTATTTTAATTATTAGAATTATTTCAATTTTGGAGTATTTATTAATTATAAAATATTTTAAATGCGGAAAATTAAGTTTTATATTTTTATTAAATATCTCTATGATCAAGGAACTCAGAGAGACAAATTTGGCATTTTTTTTTTGAATTGTTAGAATTATTTTAGTGAAAATCCATTTTTAGCCTTTAAAAATTATTTTAAGCTTCAAAATTCAATATCCTTACTTAGAAAATTAGAAAAAATATTTCATATGTTCTTAAGTTCTTAGAAAACAATTTAGAATATTTCCATGAATGTTATTATTTTTGTGATTTTTATCATTTTTTAATTATTTAAATATTAAAGAAAAGCTTCAAAATGGAGTTTTTATTTTTATTACAAATTTATTTTTAGAAAATTCATGTGATCACATAGAACTCCAAAAAGTATTTTTTATAATTTTTTGAGTTATATTTTAATTGTTAAAAATCATTTTAGTGTTAAAAATGACATTTAACTTAGAAAATCAATTTGAGTTATCAAATGAGCTCCAAATATTTTGAAATTTTTATGGGAAGTTCACTGAACTTTGAATCACTGTAGAGATTAAAAAACAAATCATTTAGATGTTTGTGTTTCCCAAAATTAATTTTATTTGCATTTTAGGGTTTCTGAAATTAGGTGCCTTCCTAATGACTTAGATGATCATGTAACATTTTCCAAACGTTTCTCTAGCCAAAATAATCCTTCCAAAATTTTCTTGGAATTTTTTAAGCAACATGCTAATTTTTATGATTAATTCATGCAAATAATAGATATAAACTTGAAAAATATGGATCTCTATCTAGAGATCTCCTCTGACTTCTGACTTTGGAAAAATCAGAGAATGTTCCATAAGACAGAGGCAACAACAAGACAAAATTTCAAGCCATGGTGAATTGTCTACATGTATGAAAAATCAAAAGACTCAAAATAATATTTAATTAAATAAAAATAAAATATTCATCACATAAACTTAAAATTATTTTCACATTGTTCTTCTCTATTCACTGAGCAAGAGGGTATTTTAATTTTAATTTTGTAATCTTTCTACACCAAGATATGAATTTTTGAAGTTAGGTATCATTTTATGTTTTATTTAATTCCCATTTATCTATTTAAACGTGCGGTGCCACCTTATCCTAGGAAGATCCGAAAGGCGACGCGACACACTCCCATTCATTGCACTCCCATTAATTTGGATGTTTTCAAATGGTTTGAAATGATTTTTGAACAGGTTTGGGTATTTTGGGTAAATTTGGGAATTTTGGCCAAATTTAGGGTTTTAAGAGTACTTAGGCAATTTGAGGGAGTTTAAGGCAAAAAGGCCAAGTTGGGTATTTTTGTACAATTAGGGTGTCAACCACCATAATGAGCTATGGACCAATGGAAATCCATTTGGGTCCTCTATGTACTAATCTTAGCTAAACCTTAGCCTAGGGCCAGTGGGTTTAGGGTACCATCTACATGAGTCTCCCAAAGGATTAAAGGATCAAAGTGTGGTCTTGACCAGAATTTGATAAAGGCCAAATTTGGGTGTTGGTCTTGAGCTATCTTAGAGGCTCTGTATGAGGGGGATTTGATAGGGCTTTATCTTAGTTCAGTGTGGTGATGGTGTGCGTGAGTTTAATTTGGATTTGGTGCACTGTGAAGGTTGCAGTGTAGAATGTCCTGCCTTCGGCAAAGCTTTGAGCTCAAAAATTGAGCTCTAGCAAGGGGAATTAAGGCAATGGAGTGGTTGGGTTGCACTGTGGAGGTCTTAAGGAAGCTCAGGGAGTGATTTCAGAGGGTATCCTTAAGAAGATTTCAACTCACCTTCCAAGGCCATGAAGGTGGAGCTTTTATAAAAACGGCTTAGGGTGGCTCTGTGGCCTAATGTATGGGTGCAAAGTGCTGCCTATGTGGAGGGCAGAGAGGCTCTAAATTTCAAATGGGATGAGGTGGCCCTAGGCTTGAATTAAGTTTGGATTTTTTTAGGGTGGCTCACGATTTTGGCTCCTCCGGCGACTAGGCCGACCGACAAAGCTAGAGGAGATGGCTAGGAGGTTAGGTGAGCTAAGGGAATATGTCACAACAATTTATTTGGGCAGGTGTTTAGTTTTGGCAAAAACCCCTTAAGCTTAAGCAATTTTGGAAATAAATCCCTTGATTTGGGGATCCTTTGTTCCATGGCTCATTTTGGTTGTTCAATGGGGTTAGTCTGGTCAATAAGGTCCAAAATTTGGTTGTGGTGGTTTTGCCTTGACCAATTTGGCTAGATTAGGTCAACTTTTGGTAAAGGGTTCCATGTAGGTCAATTTGGTTAATGCTTAGGTTTGGGCTAGGCTAGTGATACACCTAAAATATATAGTGTTTTTAGACACATTTATATCTAGTTTTGATATATTACACTTTAATGGAAGGTATTTTTGTGTTTTTCTTACAGATACAGGTAAAAAGGGTGAAAATGCTTCAAGGCGTGAAACATGATCAAATTTGGAGCAAAAAGGTGAGAAATGTGCAAAAGAGTTTTGGCGACTAAGCGCCAGATCTGACGCTTAAGCGCCGGTTAAATAGAGAAGGTCGTGCCTAAGCACCAGAGGCCCTGCGATTAAGCGCCAGTGGCAGTTATTGGACGAGTAAATTTGGTTTCTACGAATTTTGAAGAGGTTTTTAAGGCACCCATTGGCTTAATAGGAATTTATAATCACCATGGACAAAAAAATTATCATGAAAGAATGCATCTCTTAGGGAAATACATCGAATCTAGACATATTTTGAAGAGAAACCAAGACACCTTTTAAAAAATTATAAAAGAAAGAAGATTGGGACTTTGAAAGAGGTCCTAAAAGTATTGGAAAGTTTTGAAAGTTCTCATTTGGGGAGTTAATACGGAGAGATTTTTAGGCACCACTTTTACTTTTATTTTATCCTTTTTGTTATTTTACTTTGAGTGATTGTAAAGAGAAGAGAATCAAAGGAACTCCAAGAGTTTGGTGGAGGACTTGAGATAAGTTTTTATCTTTTTGTTTTGAGACTATTTTTTATTTTAATTGAGATTTGTTGTTGGTTTGTCAATGATTTCTTCTTTTAAACTAAAGTGTGATTTTGTTTTCTCCATAGATTCTGAATAGTTTTCTTTATCTTTATTATAAAAATGATAAGTTATTAAGTTTTGGATGGAAGTTGTGGAAAGTATTGATCTTCAATGATGGAAGAAGTTGTGATGATTTAAATCTATGCACTTCATTTACTTTTTGATTTGGCCAATCCAGATATTAAAATTTGTTGTGAGAATATGTAAGAACCAGGCTAGTATTGTCTCAGTCAATAATTAGAATAAATCACATGAGGTTGTATGAATGAGAATGTAGTTCATATGATTTAGTGCAAATAAATAAGGAAATATTTATTGAAGGGTGTAGAGTTAGAGATATTAAAGTGACAGGTTAAAGTTCCCAATTTGGTTTATTGTTTTAGGTTCTGATACGAGAATGTTAGCCTCCAGGTGGAGGGAATCGAGGGAACTCTAGAGAGAGAGCTAGTTTCTTCTATGTCTAGCCATTCTTCAAAACTATTCAAACTTTAAATTAGCCAATGTTTATTATAGCATCTCTAGTAAGGATAAAAAATATTATTACTTCTATTTGACACAACATAATTTGCATACTTCAACAACATAATTCCTATACTTATTACTGATTCATAACAAGAAGAAAGATATTTTCATATTTAGCGTTTTTCTTCTACAAAAACTCTAGTTATCTTTTTAAATTGTTATTATTTTATTAAAATATTTAAAATACCAAAAATATTTAAATTTTCATTACTACAAAAATCATCTTTAGTTTAGATAATTATCTTTTTATTAAAAATAGAAAGTTTGATGTTCAATAGTGCATATTGCATATTCTCCATGTGGGTTCGGCATTCAGGTTTTAATAAAAAAGTCCTATATTACTTAATAACGATACGTATACTTGCGTAGTATCCCAATATATATAAATTAAAATTTAAATTCTTATTTTTCTTTAGGATCAAGTTTTTGGTTTTGTGGCAAAGCAAGAAAATATAGGTGAAATATAATCTGAATTATTGTTGTAGTGTGCATATTAGCAATATTCAGGGATCAAGTTTTTGGCGTCATTGCCGTGGAGAAATTGATTTTAAAAGCAAATTTATATTTTTAGAAAGTCTTATTTAAACTTTAAGTTATCTTATCTTATCTTATCTTATTTTGTTTTGTTTATTTTATTTTAGCGTATGCGTAGTTCAGGTTCTAAATGACTAGTGCCCTATGATTTTAAATTAGAAAGAAGTTTCAGAAAAATAAAAAAACCAAAAAAGTTATAAATTTTAAAAAATTCAAAAATATTACAAAAATGTTAGACCAAAATAATCAAAATGCTGAAATTCATCAAGAGTTTAAGCCTTTAAGAGATTCTGTCAACCTTAATGTAGATGAACTTCATTGTAGTATTAAAAAACCTACTATAGTGGCAAATTCATTTGAGCTTAAACCTACTATTATCCAAATGATATCAAATAATCAGTTTGGAGGCTCACCAACTGAAGATCTAAATTTACTTCTTGTCAATTTTCTAGAATTGTACGCTACATTAAAATACAATGGTGTATCAGATGATGCCATAAGACTTGAGTTATTTCCTTTCTCACTAAAGGATAAAGCTAAGATGTGGTTAAATTTGTTAGTACCTAGATCTATTAAAACTTGGGGTGATTTAGCAGAAAAATTCCTTGCTAAATATTTTCCACCATAAAAAATTGTAAAGTTTAGAAATGATATTTAATCTTTTAATCAGTTTCAAGGAGAATCTGTTTATGAAGCATGGGAAAGATTTAAAGAACTCTTAAGAAAGTGTCCACACCATTTTATACTAGATTGGTTAATAATTCAAGCTTTTTATAATAGATTAGTTGGATCTCTTAGATCAATTATCGATGATGCTACTGCTGGTTCATTGATGTTAAAACCATTTCATGATGCTTATGCCTTAATTGAAGAAATGACTACCAATAATTTTCAATGATCTTCTGAGAGGGTAAATCCTAAGAAAGAAGCCAATATTCGTGAAACTGATGCATTTACCATGTTTCCAAATCAAGTTGATGAAATTTATGAACATTTATCCAAAGTTCTTAAGCATTGTGAAGAAATAAATTTCGTCCATAACTGGGAAAAATGCCAATTTATGGTAGCAGGACATCAAATATCAGAAAATGGTATGGAAGTAGATTCTGCTAAAATTCAAGTGATTGCTAATTTAACTTATCCAACATATTTAAGGGAAATTAGGAGTTTTTTAGGACATGCTGGATTCTACAGGTGATATATTAAGACTTTTTAAAGATTGTTAAGCCTTTATGCCATTTACTAGAGAAAGATGCAATTTTTAATTTTTATGAGGAATGCCTAAAAGCTTTTAAGTTATTGAAAGAAAAACTAATCACTGCACCAATTATAGTTTCACCAAACTGGGAAAAACCTTTTGAATTAATGTGTGATGCTAGTGATTATGCTATTGGAGCTGTTTTAAGACAAAGATATGATAAAATTTTCAAAGATATTTACTATGCTAGTAAAACTTTTAATGAAACTCAAATTAATTATACAACAACTAAAAAAGAGATATTAACAATAGTATATGCTTGTGGTAAATTTAGATCATATTTAATTGGAACTAATTGTGTAGTGCATACAGATCATTCTGCTATTAAGTATTTAATGAAAAATAATGATGCTAAACCTAGACTTAAAAGATGTATTCTTCTTTTGCAAGAATTTGATTTTGTAATAGTAGATCGGAGGGGGATTAAAAATCAAATTGCTGATCATTTGTCCAGGCTTGAATTAGAAAAAATCACACTATTTTGAAAATGAAATTAATGAACATTTTCCAGATGAAAAATTGTTCAATATTAATAAGTGGCGTGTTCTGTGGTATGCCGACATTGTGAACATTTTTTTAATGATATTATACCCTATGGAATGACATACCAACATAAGAGGAAATTTATTTCTGAAGCTAAGACTTATTTTTTGGATGACCCATTTTTTTATAAATAAGGAAAGGATCTGATTATTCGAAGATGTGCACCATTAGACGAAACTTATGAGATTATCCAAAAATGCCGTAATTTTGATTTTGGGGGAGATTTTGGTGTTGATAAAATAACATATAAAATTTTACAATCTGGATTTTATTGACCTATAATTTTTAGATATGTTAATGCTTATATCAAAACATGTGATAGATGTCAAAGAGTAGGCAATATTTCTAGAAGAAATGAGATGCCCCTCAATTATATGCTAGAAGTTGAAATATTTGATGTTTGGGGATTAGATTTCATGGGACAATTTATACCATCTTTCAGAAATTTATATAATTCTGTTAGCAGCGGAATATGTATCCAAAGGGATAGAAGCTCTTGCTTTATCTTAATGTGATGCTCAAAGTTTTGCAAAATTTTTAAAATTGAAAATATTTTGTAGATTTGGGATGCCAAGAGTTATCATTACTGATGGGGGAAGTCATTTCAGAAATTCCATAATGGAGATATTATTAAAGAAATATCATATAAATCATAGGATTGCTACTGTTTATCATCCTCAAATAAGTGGTTTGGCTTAATTATCCAATCAGGAAATTAAAAGAATTATGGAAAAATCTGTGAATACAAAAAAAATGGATTTGTCAGTCAAACTTGACCATGCTTTGTGGGCTTATAGGACTACATACTAAACTCCAATAGGAATGTCCCATATAGGCTAATATTTGGAAAAGCTTGTCGCTTACCAGTTGAACTTGAGCATAAGACATATTGGGCGATTAAAGAGTTCAATTATAATTTGAAAGATGCCGATGAGAAAAGATTATTATAATTAAATGAGCTTGAAGAGATACACAATGAATCTTATGAAAGTGCCAAAATTTATAAAGAAAAGATGAAGATGTGGCTTGATCGAAGGGTTCTTACTAAAAATTTTCAACCAGGGCAACAAGTTTTGTTATATAATTCAGGTCTTAGTAAAAAAGTTTTATATTAGTTGATAATGATACGTAGATTTTTGCAGTATCCTAATATATTTAAATTAAAATTTAAATTCTTATTTTTCTTCAGGATCAAGTTTTTGGTTTTGTTGCAAAGTATGGAAATATAAGTGAAATATAATCTGGATTATTGTTGTACTGTGCATATTAGATGTATCTAGAGATCAACTAGCCATGAATTTGAGCCCAATTAATTGATCCAAATTGTGTAGATGATTGTATTTAAAATTTTTGGTGAAGGATTGAAGTAATTTTGAGTTCAATTGGAAGCTCAATTTGAAGGATTTTGAGATTTTAGTCAATTTGGGCATGTTGGACTAGACTTGGACTTAGGTTGAGCTAGGCTTGGAATTTAGCTCAATTGAATGGTCCAAATGATCAAGGGAGATTTTATGATGATTTTTCATGAAGCAATGGAGTGGAAATTTTGGGGCTAAGGCAATCAATTTGGTGGGATTTTGAGACATGGCCAATTTAGGGCAAAATTGGATATTTTTGGATTTGGGTTGAAATTAAACACAATTGAGGCTTCATAAAGGCCAATTGAATGTCAGATTTGATGTGTATGATTGTTATGAAGAGTTTAGGATTCAAATTGAGACCAATTCAGTAGGCTATAGGGTTCAATTTGATGGAACCAAGTCATAGGGCCAAAGTTGGGGTTTTGACTTATATCAAAATTGAGCTCAAAGAATGGGCTAATTGAGCTTGTATTTGGTTTAAATTGGTCATATGTAAATTCAATTTGAGTTAAGGAATGAAATTGGGACCAAATTGATGGACATTTGAGGTGAATTTGGGGAAATTGGGCCTGTAAAGGCAAGTTGGGGGTTTTGGTCAAAATGGCTAAATTGGTCAAATTAGGTCATGTTGTGGGTGAGAAAAATGAAATTAAGAATAGTTGGAAGGTTTTTAGAATTTTTGGGATTTTTTTTAAATTTTTGGATAAGGAGGGGCATTTTGGTAATTTGGCAATTTTTTGTGATTTTGGGTAATTTGGATGTTTTCAGAAGGTTTAAAATAATTTTTGAATAGATTTGGGTATTTTAGGTAAATTTGGAAATTTTGACCAAATTGAGGGTTTCAAGGGTACTTAGGTAATTTGAGGGAGTTAAGAGACAAAAATGCCAAGTTGGGTATTTTGGTAGAATTGGGGTGCCAACCACCATAAATGAGCTATGGACTATGTACTGGTCTTAGCTAAACCCTAGTCTAGGTCCAGTGGGTTTAGAGGACCATCTACATGAGTCTCCCAATGGATTAAGGCTAGACCAACACCTAGGTTCAACCCTAAGGTCAAGGAGTCCTATGGGAACTCTCCTTCGGCTCCCCCATAATGACCCAACCTACTAAGTGCTAGAGGTTATGACCACTATGTGGAACTTCAAGTTGAGTAAAGAGGAGTTTAAATTTTCTAATGGCAATGGTTCCTTTTCTAGTTTTCTAGGAATAGTCAATAGGAAATTCCTATGGATAGACCTTAGGCTACTAAAAAGTAAAAACTAGACCTCAACCAAAAGTGAGGTCAACGCATACCAAACCACATCAACCTCTAATTAACTTAATTAAACACTTATATTCATAATTAAAAAATCTTCTAACAACATATTTTCACAAATAACACAAAACTCTCATTTACTTATAAAATCCATACGATTACTAAGCAACATTTTTCAAGCCAATACATCTAATTCAACGTCAAAATCACACCATACAAACTAATGCTAAAGACTAAATATCAAACACCCAACATTTGACATAGATAAAGTTTAACAATAAAAGTAAATGTAATCTATTATAAACACATAAGACACATATGCAATCATAATTACGAATTTTGTACTAAAACGAGTTCAAACATCTTCTTCACTTTCATCTTCTTAAATGTTTTCCATAGATTGGTAGTGAATGTATAAGCTATAACAATGTCAATGAGGAAATTTGTCTGTCAAATATTTTTCAACCCAAGCATTTTTCTTTAACATACACACCATACCTTCTTCAATGCACCTGGTATGCTCAAAATGTTCCTTCATCCTATAATCCAAATGATCAAATATATCAGAAACATTTCCAAGTGAATTCATAATATTTTGTACCTCTTTCTCTAACTTCTTGATCCTTTTCAAAATATCATTCAAATAATAAAGAAAGTGGGGTTGAATATGTGATGAATTTTTAGATGATTGATCCATAAAATTATTCATATTATTTTCCTCCCCATTTTCTATGTAGTTGCAACAAATCTCTGGGTCCATAGGTTTCCGAGGGAGAAGCACTTTTTCCCAACTTTCATAAGGCACTTGTGACTTGTTTCACATTAGGAAAATGATAGAAGAGTGTCCCAGCACATAAGTCGATCCGTTTATAATCAAACCCAAAACAAATTTTACAATTAAAGCACCCACATCAATAGGTCTTCCAGTTTGAATACAATAATTTCAAATAACACTTTTCTTGGTCACTTTTTGATTTTCATGGTCGGAAGAAGCTTTGATGAAATAAAGAAATGTCACGCCCTCGATGCAGGATTCAATAACGATGAATAAAAACTTACATGGCCATTATCTCTTGTTTCTCAATTTGCATCTTCATCAGTAAGGAATTGATAAAGTTTATTCATGTTATCTCTCGTAGGGGGATAAAATTTGCATAGTGAAAAATAGGGGACATTCAGTCATAAACAAATTGTTTATTCTTGAAGGAGTAAATGGTACCCACCATGAAGATTAGCATAAAAATCTTTCACCACAAGAACTACTACTACATCAGTGGTATAGCAAATCAATTCCCAACGTCTCTGTGTAGTAATCTCCTCTACTTGAGTATTTGGTGTGTTGAATCCTCGATTCACAATCCCTCGTTCCTTCATTAAGATCTGCTTCACATTAACTTGATTATATAAATTCTGGGAATCAAAACTAATGAACTTCCTTCTAGTGAAAATTCCATATCTAGTGGTTTCTTTAGAGTAGGAAGCCATAGGGTTTGAAAAAGGATGACTTTCCTTTCATTTTCCACTCTTAAATAACTTCAAAATTCAATTTTTGGAGTTACTAGGAAGAAAATCCGCCAAAAATCACCCAAAACCACCTTTAGAATCTTCCTAACTTGTTCTAGTAATCGTTACGCTTTTGGCACCAGCTCTTTGAAAAATGGCACCTCTGGAGCCAAATCTGGTGCTCTAGCACCAGTTCAGATTTCTGCACTATGTCGTTTTAAATCCAAATAATTCTCAGGCTTCCATAAAATTCAGTAAATAAAGATGCCTTAAAATTTTTTATCAATATTTAAGTCTCTGAAGTACACGAAATTCATAAAATAAAACATAAATATGGAGATATATATATATATATATATACCAAAAGTTTAGTATTTCATTAAGAATACCTTAGATTACAACTCTCAGATGGGGAGCATGTAAAGCTTCTCCAACCAACAAAAAGGGGAGAGGAGGAGGTGGGGAGTAAGAAACATGACTTTCAAGGGAAAAAAGACAATTCCTAGCAAGCCAATTAGCAAGTTTACTCCCTTCCCTATAAATAAAGGCAAACTAACCTTCAAACCAGTCAACATTGTTCTAATCCTCTAACCCATTGTAAATGGTACCAATAAGATTGTCTTCCACCCTGTAACATTTTTAGAAGAACCTCTGAATCTCCATCAATAAATAAATTATGCCAGTGATTCATCTTAGCAAAGGTGAGGGCCCAGTACACAACAATCAACTCAGCTTCAAGGGCATCAACATCATAAACAGGAGCCTAAAAAAATAGGAGGCAGTGTCCAAGGTGATTCCTGAACACACCCCTAACCCCAGCCCCCAACTGAGGAAAACTACCATCAATGTTGATTTTTATGTAAGGACAGATAGGGGGAGCCAATAAACAGTAGTAACCCTGGGAGAATGTTGCCTACCAAGTGGGGGTGGGGAACAGATGAATAAGAAATTTTGGTAGTGTATTAACTTGTGCAGATAAGAAATACATTGTCTAGTCACTTGTAACTGAGTGCTGGTTTTCCATCAAACTTGGCCTTTTTCCTGTGTATCCAGAGGAACCAAGCCACCATAGAAGGAATTGTTCCAACCATAACAGCCTTCCATCTCTTCTAACAGGAAAGAATATTAGTCCATTCCTAATGAATAGTATTCAGTGCGAGACTTTAAGAGAGTTCAACCCATACCTCTTTAGAAAATCTGCATTTGAAGAATAAATGGAAATAAATTCCTCCTCCTCCCCACATAAATCAAATTTAGATGGACCCCTTAGACCCTTGAGTTTAAGGATATCATCAGTGGGGAGCAGGCCATTGAGAATCCTCCAACTGAAAAAAGACGTAGAAGGGGATAAGCTTTTCAGCCAGATGAGCTCCCTCAAAGGCTTTTGTTCTCAAGTGCTGAGTTTATAATAGATTAATTTAGTGAGGCTCCGAATCTTATAGCCCTACTAGACCAATTTGTTAGCTCTGGAACCATCAAACTGAATTCTGTTAACTTGCATAGTAGAATGAGGTTGTAGAATGGTTTGGAGGAAAGGCAATGACCAGTGGTTCCCATCCCAATAGTCAGCAGCAGTTAATTGGGTATTAGTACGATCAGTGATGGGTTGTAGCATCTCTTTAGGACACCAGGAATCAAGCCAAAAATTAATCTTATCATTGTCAATATCCCAGATGAATAGATCTTCAGCCTGGTTTCTGACTTTCAGCATATTAACCCATACCCTGGAGTCTCCAAGCTTTCTGTTCACAGTATTAGGATGACAATCACACCTATTTAGCTAGATGTGAATATCTCTGCTTTCTATTCTAAATGCGATAAGGTGTTTTGAATCCTTTCTCTCACCAAGGTTGTAACTCTTGGACCTAGTCCGATGTTGTTCACACTTCCATAAGTTATTTTGAGTTTTGGGTCCATCGGTGTTGGAGGAAACCCTTTGTGGAACTATTACTATGTGGCATTAGTATATTTAGCTTTTGGTTAGTCATAATTTTGAGTCACTGCATCTTAACAAGGATAACACCTATTTTAGGTTGACTCATAAAAAATTGTACCTTTTCTTGTTTTTAAAATCAGTCGGGTTTGGAGTAAAACAATTGTGGAACCATCACAATTGATCCGATTTGGATGATTGTGATGCAGTGAAATTTTGATGATGCTATTTAATACTCTGAATATGTAATTCTAATTAAAGAATAACCATTTAACCTTTCATTACTAGTTTGACTCATCAAAAGTCGTAGGCCCTCATTTTTCACATATCGGTGTTGGAAGAATTTTGTTGGGTAACATCATGATATGATCAGGTAAATTGGCCTTGATTTAATAAGAATACTCATATCCATGTTGGTTTATTGAGTTAGTACTTCTAGGTATGAAATACGTTCTCTAACACATTCTTTTCTCAGCATAATTCATTTGAAATCCACATTTCTTTTCTCAGTTTTTGTTAGTTTTATTTAATTCTCTCACCTTGATAACTGCTATCGGCTTGACTAGGTAATTCTATGGTAGCACCAACATGATTATTCTAGTGTCAATTATTATTAGTGAAAAGATTTGAATGTCTTGCTAGGTTTAGTGTGGATTTGACTTATTATTGTAGGTAAGGCATATTGTTTACATTAAACTATCATATTCAAGAAACTCAACACTTTAAACTCATAGATTTAAAATTGGACTTAGGTGTCTTTACAAATGTGTTAGTCTAAGGAAAATCGTTTGAATGTCATTCCTTCTTCTAGCCTCATATGTCTAAATTTGGTCAAATTTTGATCGTTCGGTTCTATGCCATAACTCAATAAGTCTGATGTAACTTTTGTGCAGAAACTCACTAGCATCAATCATTGAAAGTCTTAAATTAGCGGGATAAGACAGTTCAATAGCTTTCCACATGATTATCCTTTTTCATCCATCGGTCTTGGAGTAAATCTTTTGCAGAATCACCATGTTGTGATTAGGATTATTAATCTTGCGGCAATCACAGTTGGTTATGTAGATAAATGTTTTGAGTTAGTAAATCTAACTATGGATACCTCCTAACAAATCCCTTTTTATTATAAATCAACAACATCCATATATTTACTTTTCTACTCTTTATTTAATAGTTTATTGAGTAAACCAGCATCAACCAAAAAGTAATGTTTGATTTGTAAGTGAATCATCCAAGATTTACTCTGAGTCACAATCATATTATCAAAGAGCAGGAGTTCTTTGTCTTTGTTTAATAAGGACTGAACATCATTCTAAACATTGCACTCTACCTCAAAGTTGGGGTGCAACCTTTATAGTACATCCTAATTTTCACAGGTTTATAGCTATGTTGAAATACAAGATTCAGCCAAAACTTATTGGCTAGTGAAAATTGAGACATATAGATCTTCCCCTTAGGCAACTAATCTTGATTAAGATTTTGAAGCCCACTGAAATGCTAAATCAAATTCCATCCTCTATGACTAAATGATCTTGTGTCACCACATAAGATTCAGTGATTAATTCCTTGGCTAAATAAATCTAGTGTAGAGAAAACCACTTACTAGTATTACTCCTTGAATTTGAGAAGAGTCTCCAACTTTTGGTGATTAATTCCTTGTGCCACCGACCATCAACTTTGGATAATCTCCAACTTTTGATTAGTTGTAGTTGTAATATTACTTCAATTAGTAAATATTTACACCAATCTATTTGCCTTGTTTACCTAACAGGGTGAATATCAATCAAGCACTTGAAGCTAAAATTATCTTTGATTGGCTCTGAAATAGAAGTAAGATCCTTTAAACATTCTTTCTCGATCTTATTATCTTTTGTTAGCTCTTAGATTAGATGTAAATCCAATGTGTTTTCTATTCACATATAGTCATTTTGTTTACCTTTTCAATTTGAATGTGAATCTCTTTACCTTTCTTTCTAAATGAATTTAGCTATTGAGCTTTTCCCTCTGATTAACTCTCAGACTAAATATAAATCTAGATTTTTATCTATTCTGACCAAATCATTATGTTCACTTGTTTGGTCAAATGTCAGTCATTGCGTTTTTCATTCAAATGTTTTAGGAGATTTGATGAGTTCTTTTCATAAATTAAGTCAATTGACATTTAAAGCCTAAAATAATAAAAACAAATGAAATATAAACTCCTAAAAAGAGTCCCAAATTAACCTTGAAATCTAAAAAAATAAATCCCAAATGAAACCTCTATAAAATTGAAACTCTTAAACCAAATTTTCTATGAATCCTCATTTGAGAAAAAAATCAAAATCCCTCATATTTAAATTAGAATTTTAATCTTCAGATTATCCTTTGAAATCTAAAATTTTTTGCTTAATACCAATCTCCTTACACTGAAATTTTTTTGATTTTCTTTGGTCAACACCAATATGTGTGTCAAACTTTGAATAATCAGTTACACATATTAGGGGACCATTTATTGATCTCATTTTTGGATTGTTAGAGTACAGATATAAATTTTTAGATTTTTAGACGACACCAATATGTTTTTATATGGTTCAAAATCTCATTTTGAAAGTTGCATAAAACTTATTATCATAAATACATATATTGCAAACCAATTTTATGAACACTTGAAATAATTTTTATGTAAAGTTGTACACTTAACTTTGATATGTATGAAAAAAGTATAAGGTATAAATTTTTCAATGAATCACTATTTTTAAAAACAAACTTCACCATATCATCAAAATCTTTCAAATTAGTCCTTTCGAGCTCACTTTCAACCTCATTTGGGTACCATTTGAGTAAATGATAATCAAAGGGAGAAAGGGATTATTAAGAGAGATAAATTGATAATTTTAGCATACATCCTTCAATACAACTTGAAATCAACCTTGACCTTCAACAAAAGTTCCTTTAAATGTAAAACTACAGAAATTTGACAAATAAAATCTAATAAAAAAATTTGGTCAAATTTGACAACTTTCTCTCTCTAAAGGTGGGACCCACTTTGACCAGTCATATCTCTTTATGAAGTTGGAATTGGTTAAATTCAATTAGACCTTTAAATCCTTAAATATATCTCAATCAATTTGAAAAAAAGTTAAACTTATTATCAAAGTCAACTTCCCAACCACCATAACCACTTTTCCAACCAACTTTGAACTTAAAATGCTCACAACTTTGGCTAAACAATTCTATTTTTGAAACCATTTAAACCATTGGAATCCTTATGTCATGTTCTTTGAAATGATATATAATTTTGAATATTTATGTTCATGCCTACTAATTTTATAGAAAAGCCACTCATTTCAGCCTTAGTTACCAGAATGTAGTTTTCTTATTTAATCATCCTTATTTGTGCTCCTCATTAATCCATGTGCTCACATTTTCTTGGCCTTATCAACAAAAATTGAATTTTTTTCACATTATTAGGCCCAACTCCCTCATCCTCTCTAATTAAGGCCACAACTGCAAGGAAAAACTCTCTCCTCTCCATCCCATTTAAGTTCTCCTCTCTATCCCTTAATAATTTGATTTTCTCTCTTCTTCAAGCCAAAATCGTGGGAATCAAAGGATAATCCAAGGAAAAAAAATCAAACAATTCAACTGATTAAAATCATGAAAAGCTTTGAGATTTCTAATCTATTCTTCCACAAATTAATCATGTTTTATATTGTTTTTCATTTTTTTTCTTCTGAAGCATGTGCTTGATTTCAATCAACAAAATTCCATTTGTTTGCTTAAATTTTAATTAAAATGTAGATTCCATGTATGTTCCATGTCAATTTCATCAAAATTCAGCACAGGATTTTGAAGTCTATCCATAAGACTTTTACTTTCTATTCATTTTTTAGTTCTCTGAAAATCTTTATTAAATATCATGTTTATATGTTTGTTTAAGGTAAAATTGAGAACTCCATGTAATCATAGAGATTTTGATTGGAGTATTTCCTTTCATGTTTTTTTATATGATGTTATCTCATAAAATCACATGTCTTTATATGTAAAAATATATTATCTTAAAATCATAAAATATTTTTTGGTAATTACTTCGTGCTATGTTATAGTTATGTTAGTTCATATGTCAATATCTGTTCTCTTGTTTAGGTAATGAAAAAAAAAAAACCTATTCTTGTTGTTATGGAAAATACTCCAGGGTTTTATTTTAAATAACTTTTTCTAATTTTTAAAAGTCAGCATTCTTTAAAATTAACACATGTTCATCCTTATATAGTCTAACTGAAAGTTCATGTTTATGTTCCATAGTTTAATTAGCTTATTATTTCATGTTAAAACTTTCCATTTTCAAATCTTTTGTGTTAGATTATTCATCCTTCAAGTTTTAACAACTTTGTGTTTACGTTAAGAAATTAACAGCTTCATTCTCCTTAATTTACCAAAATTGATAAGTTAACCTCACACAAACCCCAAAACTGAGAGCCTACATGCCCATTTTTTCTTTTATCAAGACTTGTATGGGCTAAACAGGCTTTGAAAACCCCTTGCCATCTAACACACTCGATTGGAGGATCAGGTCACTGATGTGTCCCTAGTGTGTGCTATTTTTTGTGTGTTTTACATCAATTTAAATCCCCGGTAACTGTGCCAAAAACTTGACCCTGACCAAAATTACGCATAAATTTAGCTTTAAAAAATATGGCAAAAAACTTGACCCAATTTATATTAAGTAGTTATTGTTCAAATTCAAAATGTTTATAAAATATATAAAATAGTTCACACACTAGGAGTTTTACGTAAGTGCACGTATCTTTTCAAGTAATATAGAGTTTTGTTTTAAAACCCCACTATTGATCCCACAGAGAAGTGCAGTAAGAAATCCCTTAGGCTAATTCTAGTCTACTACTATCAAGTCTTAATTTGAAAGATGAAAATTCTTATAATAATAACATAAATCACAATATTTAAACTATAATAATTAAAGTAAGAAAGACAAGTTAATATTGGTTTAATGAATGATAACATAAAGTAACTAAAAAAAATAAGTTTACTAAATTAATTTCTAAACTTCAAAGTTAAATCTACTACAACTAGACAAAGTTTTGAGATGAAGAGTTCAAATTTAAGAAAACATCCTTCCCCTTTACAATGAGTATATGGATTGTGAAGAAATGAAAATCATTTGCAAATATATATTAATTTAATTTTTTGTGCCAAATTGGAGCAATCCTATTCTTTACGCTCTTCCAAGTGCTGTAAAGAATATTGACTAATCCAGAGTTTGGTCCCTAATTTCGTGGCTAGGCTGAGAAGATACCGGCTGCCACTCCAGAGCTCCCACTACTCCCTCACTTGAGGGCTAACAATCTTGCATCGGTTTCTAATCAACTAGACAGAATTGGGGATTTTAATCTGTCACCATAAAATCTCCAATTCTACATCCAACAAAGTTATTTCTGTATTTATTTGCACTCAATTCCATGGATGACATACTCTCCCATGAAATCAAATGTGATTTTCCCCATGTTGCATAAATCATAGCCCCTTTTGAAACATATGTTTCTCAACACATTTTAACATTTCAATTAGTCAAATTGAAAAGTAAATGAAGATCAGAGTTCGAATTATAAAAAAATTATTGACATTTAAAACCGTATAAAACAAAATCAATTCGTCATGAAACTAAATCTCATTGTAGGGAGAAGGATAAAGAAGACTATTCAGAATTGATGAGAAGGATACGAAAAAAGACAAATTATATATATCTATATATAAATAAGTTAAGAAAAATAAAAGACACAACTTATCTCACAATCCTTCCCAAGCAAATCCCTAAAAGTTCTCTTCAAGCCTTTCTCTCTTTATAATCACACTCAATTCTCTCCTAGAAATGTAATGAAGAAAAAATCTCTCACCTTCCCTCTCTTCTTACATCCCTATAGGAAAATCCTTTCTTCTGCAAAGCCTTCCTCTCACTCTCATACCACACACACACACCACCAACTCACGCCCAAAACTCCTGTTTAAGCTCTAGTCTTCTCTCTCTTTAATAAAAGGTTGTCTCTCTCCAAAAAGAATTCAAAATTTCCTCCAAAATTCTATCCAAATGTAAAATCTTTTGAATTCATAAGACATGTCCAATGATCCTAGAGACATATCCCATCATAAAAGAACCTTCCAAAGTGTCTAGACTTAAAGGGGTGTTTAAAACAAGTGTCCCTTTGAAAATTTACCCAGAATTTGTCCAAAACTGCCTTAATATGGAAAAGTCATCTCCGACGCATCTTGCACCACTTTTAGCACATCATGCATCATTTCTTTGGATTTTGGTGCATAATGCTCCACCCGGCAGTAGCTCCACTGTTTTGCTCCATTTGGCTCCAGTTCAGCTCCGTTTTGCCCCGTTTCAATTACGTTTTGCTCCTAACAGATACACCTACAAAATAAGCATGAAAAAAACCTTTCTTTAAAGTTTAATTTTATTAAAAAACATGTGAGAAATATAAAGTATATTAATCATAGAAAGACATATCAAAATGTGCCATGTGAGAATTTTCTTTCTTGCTCGCTTTTACTCCAAATTGCGTCATGTTTGCTGTATTTTCTCCAAAAGTTCATTTATTGTACCTGAAACAAAAAATATTCAAAATAAATTCCATCAAAGTGTAATATCATTAAAAATGATTAAAATTGAGCATAAAATATATATGAAAGAGTAGGGAATTTTTAGGCATATCAGTCACTCTTCTTCAACACACATTTTGCAGACCTTTATTCCTAGGTTATGGAACTGATGTCCTAAATCATGCTTAATTTCTATTATATTTGCACCTGCTCATGAATAAAAGTGAACATTAAATAAATTTATTTTAATATTTTTCTTGCAAGTATAATATGTAGGACACATGGAGTGAAGCAGAGTTAAAATGGAGGAGAAATGGAGGTTTTGGAGCAAGTAGACTAGTGCATAGGTGCTAGCCTTTAAGTGCCAAGGCACTCCACCCAAGCATCTTTGTGCCAGCTTACTAGGAGCCTAGGTGCCAAAACCCAATCTGACAATGCCTAAGCACCATGTCTATGGGGCCAAGATGCTAACCATATTCTGGGTAGTTTTAGTAGTTAATTCAACATGACCTTAAGAGTTATAGGGTCAATTTAAGTGGTTTGAGTGAGGAATTCGAGCCCTTATGAAGACTTGTAAAAGTGAAGGAAGGCAGATGGGTCGTAAGAAGATCTAGGGTTTGGTATTTTCCACTTTTCTTGAGAGACTCGTGATTTTTGAGAGAAAATTGTAAGGGGATCATTCTAGCATTGCAAGGAGCAGTTGAATACATTGTTATAGGGAATTTTTCATCTCTTTTTAGAGCATAAAGCTAAGTATTGTGTTACAATTCATCTTGTATTTCCTGTGAGCACATATTTAATGCGTTTGCTTTGTTAAATGATGAGGATTTCTATGTTGCTCTTCAGGCTTTGTGAGTTGATTTCTTTATACCTCTTTTGTGATGAATTGTAAGGGGATTTGTAGGATGTGTAGAATACTTTTAGAAGTAGTTTATAATATAAACATAATAAGTATTATTCTATGCTTCATTTACTTTCTGTACTGGCCATTAGAAGTGTTAAAATTCATTGTGATCAATTAGGACTCAGGAGAGTGGTGGAAGAACTATACAATTCATAATGTTCTATAGACTATAATGAAAGTAGATAATATGCAATGTAAATAGATAGGTAAATATGCTTTGATGGGTTCAATCTAGGGTTTAAGGAATTAAACCTAGGTTAACTAAACTTTTGTACGTGCTCAAAAGAGTATAAACAAAATATATGCTTCTACTTATCACTAGTAACAATAGTTATTAATAGTGTTCAATCCTACTAACCACTTATGCAATCACAAGAGAAAGGTAGCTCTTACATGTTGTTCTTCACTGAACAAATTGATATAGTTAGATTTAGCTTTAGACTTAGTGTTGTGATGTTGGTGTTGTAGCCAGAAAATTACTAATTTAAGCAACATTCTGAATTAAGACTAGAATTAACTTTCCTTAAAGGAGTCATTACCTCATTCTCTCTGCGAGATCAATAATTTGAATTCAATAAAGTCATACATTACAAAAATGATATGTATACTTTCTTGAGAAACCCTAGTGTTAAGGAATATTTAATTTTAACAATTAAAACAAGTTGTTAGGGAATGGATCAAGCTTTTTGGAGCCATTACCAGGACTTATATGATTGTGATAATCGTTGGGGCAGATCAAGTTTCTAGAGCTGTTGCCAAGGATTGAATCCGGGTGAGATTGGGAATATGAAATAGAAGGTCGAGAAGAAGAAGGAGCCTGAGAAGAACTCGCTATATCACCTAAGAAAATGTAGCCTATTTGACACATTTGGATTGAACAAACATATGTTAGAGATCATGAAGCTTGTGTTCGTGCTACACAAACAAAAATGTATTGACAAAATCAATGAATTGGAGGTGATAAAATAATGGAGTTTCATGCATATCCTCCGTACCAATTATATGAGCAGAGTGGAGCAATGAAGGAGGATTTAGAGGAGGAAGTTGATACTAAAGCTCATGATGATGTTGCTGATAATGATGAGGATGGGGAGGAGAACGTTTTATTATGATGTGATGTATTGATCACTTTTTCCCTGTTGTTGTAGTATTGTATTTACTTTTTATTCTTCTCTACTAGACACTCCCTCTTACGACTGATATTATGGATGTACTAAAGTAGTATTTGTTAATGCTTTGGACTTTATGTTAACTTACTTTATGTGATATTGTAGTTCATCTTAATGTAATTTTCATGTTAAACATTTTGAACTAAGATTCACTTACTACTGCATTTTTCTAGTTATACATGTATATTTTTTTATGATAGACTCATGTAGTAGAAAGTAATTCATTTTTATTTTCACTCTGGTTATATTTCTGTTCTGAATGTTATAAATGCTAAAACAAAGAAGTTTGTAGGGGAGACAAATTTTTTAAAGCTTAACTTTATTTGTCTTCATTAACCTGCATTTAAAAATTTTATGTTTTTGAAAAAAATTGAGGTTCATGGTGTTACCTTTAAATTACTTCAATTTTGATTATAGAAATGACGTAATATATTTGATTGAAATTCTAGGTAAATATGACTTTTATATAGATAAAATATCTTGAAAAAAACATGTAGAAAAATGATTTTACTGCTTGTTGTAGAGAATAGTTATATATTTGAAAACTATGAATCCTTAGATTTACATTTCACAAGATTTGAGCCTCTATTAAAATTTTATTTCAACTAATACTTTCAGATTTTGAAAAAATTGTTAAAAATAAAGGAGAGTAATAAATTTTACCTTATGTGGATGAGTGAAATTAAAAATTATTAAAGATCTATCCAAATATAGTAATCCTCCTATAAATGTTATGGATTGAAAAAGATCCTAAAGAAAAATAAAAAAAGAACAAAAAAATAAATATTAAGGTACAAGAAATTTGAGGATAAGCCTAATTAAAAATTAGTTTTACTTAATTATTTTTAAAGTAAAATAGGTTATTACAATCCTAAAATTATTTATATTTTAAAAAGTATTAGTTATTCTTGCTAACTGACTGCTTTGATTCTATTTTATATACTTTCAAAGGGTCCTATGTTTGGTAAATATCAATGATTTTTGAAGTATATAAAAACCAAGATTTCAAAGTTGAATAGAAGGTTTTCATATACCCTAGTTCTAGGGTGATTTACTAGAATTTCTTTAAGCTAAACTATGACATTCTTGAGAAAAAAATATTGATACTTTTTTAATGAAACCTACTTTCTCAAATTAATAGATTTAATTTAATAAATTCTAGTGTTACTTAAGGACAAGTAAATTTATGAATGGGGATTTTGATATGTCTTAAAGGAAGCTTAATTCCCTTTATATTTTGAATTTGTTTATGAATAAAATTACACTTTAAAGAAAAGTATTTTTGGGTTTTTCTTGTAGGTATAATAGGTAGGACACAAGGAGCAACGTAGGGTAGAATGGAGAAAGATGGAGACGAAATTAAGCATTTGGAGACTAGTAGGCTGGAGCTAGGCGCTAGCCTTATGACACCAAGGCGCTCTACCTAAGCCCCATGGCGCCAGCTTACTTGGTGCCTAGGCGCTAGAACCCAATCTGACAAATCATTGGTGATAGCTCTGTGGTGCCAAAATGTTGGCCAGTTTATGGGCAATTCCAATTGTTAATTCTACAAGACTTTAGGAGTTATGGGGTCAATTTAAGTTGTTGGAGATAAGACTGTTATCACTTCTGAACCCTTGGGGAAGTTAAGGAAGGTAGATAAGTCATAAGTACATATAGGGTTTGTTGTTTTTCACTTTTCTTGAGAGATCGGTGAGGGGTTTTGAGAGAAATGTGTAAAGGAATCATTTCAACATCATAAGGAGCACTTGGATACATTGTTGGAGGGAATTTTTAATTTCTTTTCATAATTATTATGTTCCATTTATCTTGTATTTGTTGTAAACACATCTTTCATGGATTTGCTTTGTTAAATGATGAGGATCTCTATGGTGTTCTTCATGCTTTGTGAGTAGATTTCATTTTACTTTTTCTTGTGATGAATAAATAAGACTTCTAAGATGTGTAGAATGCTTTTCGAAGTGGTTTTTAGTTTCAATGTGATGAGTATTCTTCTATGCTTCATTTACCTTTCGTACTGGCCATATGAATTATTCAAACTTGTTGTGATCCTTTAGGACTCGGGAAAGCAGTGAAAGAACAATTATACTATTCACATTATTTTATAGGCTATAATGAAGTATGCAATAGGCAATTAAAATAGATAAGGAAGTATGATTTGTTGGGTTCAATCTAGGGTTTAATAATTAAAACTAGGTTAACAAAATTTCCTTACTCCCTCAAAAGAGGGTCAACAAGATATATGATTCTATTTGTCAATAGCCACAATATCAATTCATAGTTGTCAATCCTACAATCCACTTTGCAATCATAAGAGAAATGTAGCTTTTACATCTTGATCTTCACCGACCCACTTGATATAGTAATTTTAGCATTAGACTTAGTAATGTAATTTAGGGGTATTTGTTAGAAAAACCACCTTAATCAAGAATCTAAACTAAGTCCTATTAGTCATATAATAGAAATTTCTTAAAGGATTCACAATCTCATTCTTTCAATGGGTTCAACAATCCAAAATAAAGTCCCATTTTACTGAAATGATACATTTACTTTTGTGAGAAATCCCAGTGTATAAGAATATCTAATTTTAAGAAATCAATCAAGTTGTTAAGTGATTGCTGGGGCAGATAAAGTTTTTTGCAGCCATTATTAAGACTTATATAATTGTGATAATAACTGGGGCAAATCAAGATCTACTCTACAAATTGACTAACTAAAATGGGTAAATATTATGAAGACATCCTTTTAAGTAAAGTTCCAAATTCAAATTTTTATTTATGGTTGCGTGGCGATAACATGAAAATCTCTTTTGTCTAACAATGTACTTCCTCTCTAGGTTAGTATAGTTTTATTTTTACTATATATATAGATAAAAGGATAGTTTTCTCTCTGGTGACACTTCCACGCGGCTTAGGGTTGCTGCATCAATTCTAACCTGGCTTCTACTTCTAGTTCTGTCTTTTGCTTGCTTTGCTTTTCAGGCCGTGAACTACTTTTTTTGGGGGTTGGACCTTCCATCATCAATTTTTTAAAATTTCACTGTTTCATTGGGTTACTATTCCATTGGCGCCCTTTTATGGAGTCTGATCAAGTGGGTTAGAATCCTACTTTATGATTTAGAAACATTTCCTTTGCTGATGTTCTTGCTAAAAATGTTGATTTATTGAGTGTAGATGTGGACAACTCAGTTTTTCATCAATGGCATCATATTGCCTATAAAGGGAAGATAGATTGTGGCTTTGTAAGAAAGCTAGCTACAAGGGTGGGAAGTCATTTTTTTTATCTCTAAAAATAATATTAAAGCCTTAGCAGATGATTGGAAAATTACTCTGGTTCGAAAACTAAAACTTGATCACCATAAGATGGAGTTAATAAGGAGAGCCTTTGAAGATTTGTATGTTTTGGTGATTGGGAGGTAGAGATTTTGATTGAAGGCATGTAATGATTCAAATTAACAAAAAGGAGGATTATGCTAAAATATTCTAAGAGAAATAATTCATAATTGAAGGGAAATTTAAGGAACTTATTATATGATCAACTGATTTTGACGCCACACGAGAAACCCTTCTTGTACTTATCAGGTTCAGATTCTTATGGCTAAAATTACATATATTTACCCATCAAATATTATTCTACTTACATGTAATACTTGGAAGGCTTATGATGCTTGATATCCCTACCTTTAATCTACCTAGACCCTCACTTGCTAGAATTTTTGTTGAGAGATAGATCACATTACTTGAGGTGGAAGAGATTTTGATAGCTACGACTTAGAATGGCTATTGGCAGCAAGTGGTGATGAAACAAAGATCTTGGTACTCTAGCAATTGCAAAATGTTTTGACATAGTATGAGCAAGTGCTATAGACTTCATCCTAAAGTAAAAAAGAAGTTCCACGTCTACATTATTGCCTTAGATTAACAATATAAGTTTAACATAAAAAATAGCTAGAAGAAACTAATAAAAATCATAAAGACACACTTGCTAAGGAGGAAGGGAAAAAAAGCAGTTGTTAAGGAAATACAAATTCTACAGAAGGAGGGATGTAGAAATAATGATGCTAAATTAACACAAGTGATACAACAAATTAAGGAGTCACGCGGAAGTGATATAATAATCAAACTCAGGTTCCTTGTGTGAATGCACTGATCTAGATATAACAAAAGAAAGTTCTTTAAATAAAAATAATAATCAAGCTGATATTCAACTTGATGACCACATTATAGCTGAAATGGGGTAGGATTTAGAAGAGGAATGGAATGTCTAAAAGCAAAGAAGAAGAAGAATTGTTTACAGAAACATAGAAATCTGCATGATGATAACTTCATAGTGACAAGAGGTAGCTCTTATAATCTGAAGGTTAACTCTCTCTCTAGGCTTGCTAGGGGAAAGGTTTTCCACCAAGATTAGACTCCTTTGTTAGAATATTAGGGGAATGGTTCTTCCTAGTCTCCTTAATAGACTATTACAACTCATAAGGAAGTATAAAATTTGTTGATTGGCTTTCTCTAAACATATGATATCTAAAAATACTAAAAACATCACTAAAAGATTTTTTGGTTTTCAACACTTTTGCTAACATAGAAGACAATATTTGGCTCTTTTGTAGAAAAGTGGTCACATGGGCTGTGCTGGTGGGTCATCCCAAAACTTTTCATATTGATTTTAAGATTGAATATATGGGTGGTTGTGCAGCATGTTTTTAAGATGGATGCACTAGTCAGGATAAGATGGACCTTTGGATGGAGTTGAAAATGATAAGTGGAAATATGACTGTTAGTTAGGCAGTTTGAAGAGAATTTAATAGCTTATTTTACTTAATGAAATGAATGGGGGCAGAGCACTTGATCTAGAATACATTATCAGATTTAGTGAAAACATCAAGGAGACTGATTTATATGAATTGGGATATTAGGGCTCACCTTTCACAAAGTGGAGAGAGAGATTAGGGGAGACTCCTGATAGATTTCTTATTAACCACAGTTGGATACAAAACCTTTTCCACAAAATACTTATCCATCTTCCAATATCTAGATCTAATCACATACCCATTTTATTAACCATATTAAGTTCCTAGCTTGTCATAAAACCAACCTTTAGATATTTAAATGTGTAGTCTACTCATGCTGATTTTCAGAATTTAGTATTCAAGACTTGGTAGGGCATTGAAGATAGTTATCCCTGACATAAACTTTGGATGCTATAAGAAAAAGTGTGTAAATTTCTAAAACAGTGGAATTGGGTCAAGTTTGGCAATGTATTCCTAAAAGTGAAGTAGGCTAAGAATGAAGTGAAGAGTTTGGAATGTGACTTGTAAACAATGATTATTCAAATATAGTAGGGAATTAAGCAAGGTGATCCCTTGTCTCCAACCAAATTCATCATTGCTTTTGACTATTTTTCAAGGATATTGAACCATCCAATTTGACTTAGTCTATACAAGGTATAACCACAAATCCAATATTATTATCTTCCATTTGTCCTATGCTAATGATCATATTATGTTCTAAAATGCCACAAAAACTGCTTTAAAGAACATTTACAAATGCCTTATGAAATTTTAGCATATATTTGAGATGAGTTTCAAAAAGTAGAAACGCCATGTAGTTTTTGATAGAGTGGTCAAGATCTCTACAAAACATTAGATTAAGGACACCATTGGCTTCAAATCACGTGTTCTTCCTTTAATGTATTCGGGTGTACAATGCAAAATGAAAGAGAAAGAAAAACTCAATTTATGGAGGTCGTTGAGAAATTAATGATCAGTTACACTAATAGACAACTTCCTTTTAGTATAATAGAGATAGGATTACATTGTTGGAAACTATTCTCACATCCTTTCCATCTTATATTCTATATATGGTAACCATGAAGAAGAACACACCATTAGTATTGGAATGATGCTTCAACATATTCTTGTGGACTGGTAAAAGGAAGCAAATGCATTGGACTAGTTTGCAGAAATCAATTACTATAAATTATGGATCAGATTCAAAAAACAATCATTATGGGCAAAATTCATGTTAGGAAAATACTATAAAGAAAAACACCTTACCACTATTACAAGGATGTTGGGGAATTCCAGAGTTTGGGTTAATCTGCTAAATAATAGAGAGAAAGCTAAGAAATAGTTCATTTGGGAGTTAGGAAATGGTCAAGTTAACTTATGGCTAGACAAATGGGCTCTAGAGGGAAAATTTCAAGGATATAAAAAGGGTGAGGGTACACAAAAACTCGACATTTATTACTGCTGGACGAGTATCAATGGTGCTGCAGATTTTGAACCCTATAACAAACCAGGAATATTTTCATCATATCACCAGAATCCCCTTTAATTGAACCATGAAAGTTAGAATAGCCATAAATAACACTAAGAGCCAACATCTGTTTCAATATATATATATATATATATATATATATATATATATATATATATATATAATATAACACTTTAAGGGGTGTTTGTTTAGGGTGATTCCTTGGAAAAGGATCCTCATTCCATAAATATCCTTTTGTTGGGGATTGTTGTCAAACCTACAACTAATTGATGATATCCTTAAACTGAATGGATCAAGGGGATCCTCTTGCTGTATTCTTTGTAAACAAGATGAGGCGACACTATATAAGCTTTTCTTTACCTGCCACTTTGCACAACTAGTATGGAGAATAGTAACTGCATAAGTCCAAATTAATACATTAATTTGGGATTGGTATCAACTCAAAGATTTTTTGACTGATTGACATATTGAAATACTTGCACCTATTCCATTTATCATTTCTTGGTTCATTTAGATGGTGAGAAATAACCCAAATTTTTATGGAGGGGTATTGTTTAAGAAAAGGGTGGTCAACAACTATATGACTTATATCATAAAATTAATCGAGTACAATAAGTTTCCAAATATATGCAAGAAGCATACTCACAAGGTAACTAATCTTCCTGTAGCTGAGTTCTCCAAAGTATAATGGAAGAAATCAACAACACCTTGGATCAAGTTCAACACAGATGGAAGCTTTTGCAATAAGGATGTTGGTATTAGAGACTATTCAGATATTGCTCAGGGAATTGCCTTCTTTTCTTCTAGTCCCCAGCTTTTGTGATAGATGTGATTCATGATGAAGCAGTTGCTATATTTTGGGTCTTAAAATTGGCTTGCAAGTAGAATTGGATGTTTTTACACATAGATCTGGATTCACTTCTACTCTTACTAATACTTGAAGGTATGGTAGAGAACCCTTGGCACCTCTTACCATGGATAAGTAGATCAAATCCCTTCAGTTCAATGGTCAAACTAGTTGGACATTTATTCCTAGGGAGGGTAACAAACCTGTTAACTGGCTTGATAAGATGCGTAATCACACTAAGTTATTGTAAGTAAATCTAATAATTCCTCCTTGTCCATACTTTCACATGGGAATATCTTGGATATTCCATTCTTTAGACAATGTACTTTCTTTTTGAATAAATAGATCTTAATTTTTCCATATAAATATATATATATATATATATATATATATATATATATATATATATATATATATATATATATATATATATATATATATATATATATATAT
>NEWO01000199.1:743918-768170 GCA_003013225.1 Phalaenopsis aphrodite
ATATATATATATATATATATATATATATATATATATATATATATATATATATATATATATATATATATATATATATATATATATCCTCTTTGAGGGGTATCAAATAAGGCAATCCCCTTTCTTCCACTATTTTCATAATTTCTTTTGATTATCACTCACGTCATATGAGCCATATGCATATGCTTCATCCTTCCACCCAATTTTCTCATAAATCTAAGCTCATGGTTAGTCATCTGGCTTATGCTGATGATGCTATCCTTATTTCTAATGCCGACAAAAATATGTTTAAGTGCATGATGAATATGTTATTGTTGACCTCATTTTGGAGGTCCTCTTTTCTCCTTCTATAGATACCCTAGGATCCAGCCTTAAGATTTCCTTGTTTTGACTCTCTTAGAAGACTAGATTGGGACTCACACCTATTTGAAATTCAAGCCATTTCTTCGTTCTTTGCAGTTTTATATGGACAGTTCTAGATCCTCAATATTCAATTGAATTGATCGAAAGACCAACATATTGAAGCTCAAATTGAGCTCCTATAGAAATTTGAAAGACGTAGGTGGACACCATGGCACGTGCGTTGTTTGACTTATCACTGCATACGTCGTATTTGACTTTGGTTGTTGCTTATGCGAGAATCGGTCAATATTTCATCTTACTCATTAAACGACTCCGATAGGGTCAAAAAAATTTTATTTGACGCAACACATGCGAATTAAAGTTAATTTGGTGCGATCGCCGACAAATTTGTCCAGGTGAGCCTGAGTGACGAAACGAATCGCGCCGTCGTGTCCGGAACATCGATTTTAGCCAGAAACAACATCTATTTTGTTGGGGCACCACGCACGAATGAATTTCACAAAATTTTGTATTTTCTTTTAATAAAAAATATATAATAAATTTTTTAAATAAAATGTTTTCTTGTTTTTTTTTATCCTAAATCTAATCCCACACCTCTACTTTTTCCTTCATGCCCTAACTAAACCTTCGCCTACCTCCTTCAGTGATTGCCTCCTTCACGAAGGTTTTTGCCGGTTTTCCGGTCACCTTCCTTCTTCCCGAGCCTTGTCTCCGGTAGCCCGTCTCTAAACAATTTTTCCTGCCCAAACGAGTCTGGGTACCTTTCTTCTCACACCTTGGTCGGTTTCTTTCCATTTGTGACGTATTCCCCTCACCTCCGATGACTCCATTGGTAAACATATCTTCCCATTGTCTGGCTATAAATACCCCCTCTGAGGAAGGATTTTGGGGATGAGACAAATTTCTTTGGAACAATTTGAGGATTTCTTGTTTGGGGTTTGCTTTGAGCTTCGAATGTTGTTTGAGGAGAGTTTTTGTTGGGTTGGATTTCCCTGATTAGTACACTAAGGAATAACTTCGGTTAGTTGACAATTGCCTTCAGGATTATCTCCTTTCATTCTTGGATCTAGAGATTGTCTTGCTCACTACTTCTAAGTTTTTCAAAAGTTTCTGAAAACATTGGGAGGTAAGTTTTTCTTTTCTTTTTCTATTATTCTCAAAGGATTTTATGACCCTTATGAATCTTTAAAGCTTGTCTCGATCCATCTACAAATTTGACATCTTCTTTTGGTTTACATTTGGGAGTGATTCTTGAATATTAAATGTATTTTTATAAAAAAAAGGGGGAGGAAGTTAGACCTATGGACATATGGTGCCTATTAGAGAATTTTAGTTTATCTTTATAAGTTTCTCAAAATGAGATTTGTAAAAAAAAAAAACTATTATAGTTGTTGTGTTTTGAACAGTTATTTGACAATTTGATTTTACTTATCCTATTAATCCATATTCAAATTTATGTTGGAAGTGTTGTTTGGTTTTTTGAACAGTTGTTTGATGCTCAGTTTTGTTCTTGTTGCCGTCCTTTCATTCGAATTATATTTTGGAAGTTATGGTGGTTTTAAACAGTTGTTTGATGCTCGGTTTTGTTCTTCCTGCCATCCTTTCATTCAAATTTATGTTTTGGAAATTATAAATGGCATTTAAAAAATTGTTTGGGGCTGGCTTCTGTACCACTTTGTGCCCCTTATTTGAACATATAATGGAGACATGCTTTGGTTTTGAACGTCTGTTTTGGAGCTGTAATTTCTATACTTCGTTTTACCCTTATTCGAGTGTATATTTGGAGATTATTCTGGTTTGGAAAAGCGGTTTGGAGCTGCGGTTATTCTTGCTTCTCTTGCTGTCTTATTCAAATACATATCGAAAATCATTTTTGATTTTAAAAATTATTCTAATATCTCAGATTTGCTATTATTGCTTTTATTTGAATATACATTGGAAATTTTTGGTGTTTTGGATAGCTGCTTTAGTGTCTCGAGTAATTGCTCAATTTCTACCCCTTTATTTGGCACGGGTCTGTTTCATGATGGCTCGGTTTGCCCCCTACTTGTGGTTTGATTTCGCTTGGTGATGGCTTAGACTTTGTCCATTTGCTGGACTCAGATTTAGCTTGGTAATGGCCTATCCCTTTTGGTCATTTGTTGGATTTGATTTAACTCTTATGTGGAGATTCAATTATAATTCTCTTTGTTTGAACTCCGACATTGGGAACATTTTAATGATTTGGAAATACATTTGGAATTTGTTTCTTGCTTCTCCTGCTGCCCCTTATTAGAATATATGCTAGAAAAGATATGCTGAAGTCTTTTTTTATTGTTATTTTTGAATTAAGTAAATGCTGGAATTCGTTTCAATGCTGAGAAACACTTGGCTTTAGAGATTCCTACACTTATCTATTTCCTGTTATCAATTCTTGCTTAAAACATATGCTGGGTGCAAGAAATTTTGAAGTCTAAGGCTTTATGAAATCTATTTGTTTATGGCTTTGTTCTGACTCATTTGATGAGTTCGATTTACCTAGAATGGTTTTCTTTTTTTTTTTTTGCTCTCTTTTGGTGCTGGCTCGGTTTATGCCTTCTTTGCTGTCCCTTGTTCAAATACCTACTGGAATTTACATTTATGGCTCGAAAAATATATTTGGGACTCGGTTTTGATACTTTTTGTTGTCCCTTGTTCAAATACCTGCTAGAATTTACATTTATGGCTCAAAAAATATATTTGGGACCCGAATTTTATTCCTTTTGCTGCCCCTTTGTTCGAGGATATGTTGAAAACCATCTTTTAACTTTGAGAGTTAATTTTAAATGCTATAATCTTTGTTTCCCCTTGGAAAATTTAAGGGGGTATGCAATAATCACATGTACAGGTTTACAATTTGAGCCTAAGGTGGAAAGTGGATGCTATATAAATGCTTAAATGATCACTCTTCTCATATTTTTTTATATGAGATATATAAAATTTTGTTCGATGTGCATATGAAATATCGAGGTGGCTATTAGTTTGAGACGAGGGGTAACAGGCAATGATGCAAAAGAACCACTGATCTGCTCTTCTTATAGCTAAAAATATAAAATCAATATTCAATTAGTGCGATGCCCTTTCACCCCTAGATCATCAATAGGTCTAACCTTTTTTAAAAGGTTCGAGAATCGATAGCCACAAAAGAACAAATACTACAAACACCCCATATGTACTACACTTACAAAAGAACATATGCTATAACCACCGTACAAATACTGTAATCATGAAAGAACAGATACGACATTACACCGTAGACACCATATCGTGACTAATACATGCATGCATTGGATATCACCTACATGAACATTTCATATATCACATAGTATATCTTGCACACCACATACATATAAACCACATATCTTTAGTTCATGGATCTAAGTATCACCATATCACCTTTTTATACTGCACGACAGATACTACATTTTACATATAGGTGCACTACACTTTAAAGAGTTCAGATACTACATTTCACACATAGGTGGACTACACTTTAAGGAGTTCAGACACTACTCCGTTTATACTCCTTTTAAACGATAGGGTCTAGGGCTGCTTGATTATAGGGGTGATTTGTTGGTGGCATCTATTTGATATTGATAGGTTGACTTCGATATATCCGTTACCCGTGGGATCGAGATAAAAAAGAAAAAGAGGTATAGTCTGAGCCTAAACCCAAATTAAAAGCTAATATTCCACTTTAAATTTTCATATGCTCATCATTTAACATTTCTTTTATCTTTTGCAAAATATCGGTATAATCTTTTTATATTATACAACTGTAATACGTTTTTTTTAGCATCGCGAGACTTAATCAGGTATACTGAGTTGTTTCAGTTTTGTTCCTTTACTGCACAATTTTTTTATTATTGCAAAGTCTTTCCTTCCTTTATGTTGCTTCATTTCCATAATTTTCTTTCAATCTTTTTCTTGTTACAGTACGTCACTCCATAGTTGTTTCTTTCTTGTACTATATTGTACCATCGACATTCACATACATTCATTTTTTTAATACAAGTTATTCTAGTATGTTTATACAATCTTGTAGGATAGGCCTTTCAAGGCATAATTTTCTCTCTTATTCCTCCCTTCTTCTCGAGACAAGACGACAACTTTGTCAATTGGTGATTCATCTACGGGCAGCGATCGAGACGACAGATTTGGAGCAAGTGACAATTCATCTTCGGATGGCGGTCGAGGTGACAACAGTGAGACAGTGGAAGAAGCTTCAACCGAGCTTCGATATATTTAAATAATATACCTCTAGGACGCTGAGGTTGTTTGTCTGGTATGAGGTAAATCCTTACACAATCTTTTAGGACTTTCTAAGATTTCATATCTTACGATATAAGTCCTAAATTTTTTAGGATTCCAAGGTTGTCGTTTAGTACGACATAAATCCTCACATTTTATCGGGCCATTTAGATATGAAATGTTGATATAAGCCCCAAATATCTAAATAACTTGCATGATTGAAACATCAAATAATCTCTCTCTCAAAGGTGTAAAGCCAAATCATAGGATTAGTTTGAGATGTTACTGAATCTCCTTCAGTATTTTTAACATCTCCTACTTTTCGTTCCTTTGGATTCTGAAAATAACTGTTCCTATTTGAACATATCCCATTTGACTTTTCCTATGAACAATCATGGAAACTTGAACGTTGGATTCTTGGAGACGAAACCTCTGATCATTATCTAGAGTTTTCTTAGGTAGCTTTAGTTGTCTAAGATGTAATTAGCTATAGGAGCATGCTCCTATAGAGAATTTAAGAACCCAGATTAATCTAAAACCCTATCTAATCTGTATATTAGATAAGGGAATTTGTCGGCTATAGATTTTGCAGACCAAAAAATATAGTCATAAACTTTTAAGTTTAGATAGTTAAGCCTACTAATAAGTGATACTATCATCCTCCGAGATGATATATCATTTATGGTATTGTGCTCAACTATTTAAACTATTAGATATATGAGATCTATTCGGTCTCATTATTTTAAAAAAATAAAAGATACCATTTTCACAAAATTAAAATTACATTATATACATATATATTAAATTCCAAATTTAAATTTTAAAATCTTATTTTTTTAAAAAAAATAACCGACAATTTCTGGCGACTCCGCAGGGGATTCATTCGTCTCTCCATTTTGATCAAGAGGTTTTGTTTTTAGACATCGGTAGTGTGCCTACACCCCTAATGGGTCAAACTATCTTTCTTCTGTTGACGTACTTCGCTCATTTCTTCCTTGAGCAAGTACTGTCAACTTTCTTTGATTCTGGAGCCACTGTTTAATCATCCATAAACAAAAAGGTTCCAGAATCTTTAAACTCTAAATAGAATGGATTCTTAATAGGTGTGAGACGTTAGGAGATGATCCGTATGAGTGAATTTGATTTGAGAAGCTTTCTTTTTAAATCACGAACACATGTCCTACACATCCTACTCTTTCCTTTATTTATGACATTGTCGACATTATTTCAGGTTGATTTGTGGGGTTGCCCGTAAGAAGCTGTCGGAAACGAAATCCCTTCGTCCGCTTTGGAAGGAAATTGAAGTATGAAATCAAGCTGACCCCATATTTTTCATAGTTTAAAATGAAAGAGCACTGTACCTCGAATCATGTATTTATCCCGAAGGATAAACACAAGACTTGAGGGTAAGGCTCGATTAAAATAAACTAAGTAAAGTATGACGTCCGTTTGGTCTGCGAAACCTTTGTATTTGCCGACAAGTTCCCTAATTTAATATAAAGGATTAAATAGGGTTTATATTAAGTTGGGTTCGGACATGCTTCCTATAAGGGCAAGCCCCTATAGTTAATTACAGCTTAAATGGTTAAAGTCACTTAAGAAGACTCTCGATAAAAATCAAGAAATATCATCTTCAAGGAATTTCAAAGGGTAAGACTCTTCAACGAAATCAAACGTAGAGGTGTGAAAGGGAATTAATTCAAATTTGGAACATTTTATTGTAGAATCCAAAGGAAGGAAGAACTAGAAGATGTTATGGATCCAGAGGAGAGCCTCGGTGACTTCCCAAGCTACCCTAATGTTTGGCTTCAGTTTTGAGGAGAAATATTTAGGTGTTTCATCCTGCCAATTTTATTATTTTGGGGCTTACATTTGTGTGAAATGATCATACAAATAACCTAGAAGATGTGAGGATTTAGGTCGTGACAAAAGACAACCTCGTAATCCAAAGACGAGTTAGGGCTTATATTGTATAGCAGGGCTATGCAAAGGCCTAAAGGTAAGGTGAGGATTTACATTGCATATGCAAGCAACCTTGAAGTCCTATGGCTTTGTTTCTTAAGTCTAAGGAGGATTGGTTCAGCTGGGGAAGACGAGTTTGGCTGTTGAAGATGGCCGTGCTGCCCACCATGCTAGCTCCAACCTCCTTGCCGCGACAAGTTTGAATTATCTATTGTGTCAAGTTATAATATCAAATCAGGTGGCCCTATGGTTGAAGTTCTTTAAATTTTATGAGGGCATATTAAATTTGATTAGAGTGACACCGGTTTGGATCCTACCGTTCCCTCGTTCCAGCATCACTATTTTCTATTGGATTCACTTACTCCAAATGAACTTATCAAACCCAACTTAATGAATTTCATAACTTCATTTAAACTGTGGGAAGCCTCGTTAGCAACCGTAGGTTACCTCCTCCGAGGGATTCCCGATAATCCGATAGAGACATCTTAATTAAATTAAAGCTATGGTTCTGTATGATGTTTGTGATTAAATTTTAAGTTGTTTTATATTTTGAATGTTATGGTGGTGAATTTTATCTTGGTTGATTTTAGTTTTGGTTTTGGGTATGTGGCTATCCTGATGGTTTTAGTTTTCATGCAGGGTGAGATCGTTGTTTAGCATGCAAATTTGCAGATATAAAAGTACAGTATGAAAGTACAAGAAAAATAAGCTGAAAAACTGTAAAAGTGTACTTGACGAGTCTTCTCGTTCCACCACCTGAAACTTAAAATGCATGTTAAGACAGTTTATAAAGAGTAGGAGAGGAAAAATTTTCCTAACCCTACGCCATATTATGGTGAGTCCTTAAAAGTTTGATTGAGGATGATTTCTTTAAGCAAAGAATATTAAGTTTAATAGGCCTCTCAGGTATCTAACAAGTTAAGAGGGGGAATCAGGTCCATGCCCCTCACCAACTAGTGAAAAGCCTCGAGTCCATTTAAACTTATCATTTTGCTTAATGGTTCATCCTGTAAATATCCTTAATGCTCAGTGAACATCGATGTCTCAACTATCCCTAAGAAAGGGGTAATTATCATTTATCATTTAATTTGAATTATGTGGGTGAAGACCCCTAAAGGGGCAAGTTAGTGTAATTTGAACATTTAGCCAAATTTTAATCCTAATTGGGCTTAATGGTGTTTCAAGGATTTTTGATTTAGTTATGTTTATTTCGTTAATCCTCATTTAGTCAATTTTTATTTAGCCTAAGTCACCACTAAGCCCTTAAGACCTAGGTGAGTGTCTTAATTAGTTTTGAATAGGGTTAAGCTTTAAATAGTCATGATTCATGATTTGGATTCTATTTGAAAATCAAGATAGGGGTATTAAATGGATTAATTATTGACTTCAAAAGTCATACCCCTAAGTCCAGGATCATTTAATTTTAATACACTTCCAAATTTTAATAAATTAGAAATTTATTAGTCTTAATTAAGAAAATAAGATTGGTTTCTACCAATTGACGCCATTGTGTTTCAAACATCAAATAAAATGATTAAGATCAGAGTTTACCCATTTTACCTCCTTGAATTAGGCCTAAATGTTAATTAAGGCAAGGTTTCCAAAATTACATATTTGCCCCTAAGACTCTAACACTTCATAATTTATCAAATTAAATTCAAATGACTTTGAAATTTTTATCCCACCTCATTCATGGGTCAATTGAGACATCAAGGGAGAAAATGTGATTTTTTAAAATGTAATTTAAGTTATATAATTATTTTCATGCAAAAATAGGATTTTTCAAAGAAAATTCCTAACTTGACCATGATACATTATAATCCCTTGAAATTTTTATTGGAGGTAGACCTAGACCAGAGAAGCCTTTGGATCAAATTTCATAATTTTTTGAATAATTTGTGATTTATTAGAATTATTTTAAGTTCTGGGCTATTTAATAAAAAGAAAATATTTTAAGTGATGAAAATTAAGTTTTATATTTTTGAGAAACTCTCCCTAAAGTCAGAGAACTCACAGGAGAAAATTTTATATTTTTCTAATTTTTCATTGATTTATTGGAATTATTTTAGTGAAATTCAATATGTTTATTTAGAAAATCAGGAAAAATATTCTAATGGTTCCTAAGTGATTAGGAAGCAATTTAAAAAATTTCCATGAGTTTTACTATTTTTGTGATTTTTATGAATTTTTAATTATTTTAAATATTTAAAATAGGCCAAAAATTAAGTTTTTATTTTAAATATTATTTTATTTTTATAAAATATCCCTGATCACAAAGAACTTAAAAAACTAAGTTTCATAATTTTTTGAGTTATATTTTGATTTTTAAAAAGTCATTTAAATGTTGAGAGTGGTATTTATCTTTAAAAATCAATTTAAGTTGTCAAATGAACTCAAAATATTTTGAAATTTTTATGATGATATCTATAGATCATGAATCAAAGTGGAGATCAAAAATCAAGTCATTTAAATGTTTATATTTTCTAAAATTAATTATCTTAGTGATTTAGTGTTTGTAAAATTGAAGTACATTTTAAATGATTTGACCCATGAAATTATTTCCAAAGGCTTGTCCAGTCATGGTGGATCTTCCCAAATTTTCATGGGATTTAATAACCAATATGCTAATATCCATGATTATTTTAAGGAAATAATATGAACGATCTTGAAAAATATGGATCTCTATATAGGGACCTCCTCCGACTTTAGAAAAATCAGAGAATGTTCCCTTTTACAGAGGCTACAATATGTCAAAATTTCAAGCCAATGTGATGTGTCAATATGCATGGAGAATCAAATGATTCCACCTAGTATTTAATTAATTAAAAATATTTTATGCATCAAATAGACTTGAAAATTATTCCACATTATTCTCCTCTGTTTATTGAGCAAGAGATATTTTTATTTTATTTTTGTGATTTTTCTACATAAAGTTATGTATTTTTGAAGTTTTGGGGATTAAATAAATAAGAAAATACCCCTATTTTTCTATTTAAACCGCGCGTGCCACCTCAGCCTACGACGGCTCTGAAAGCATGTGTGGCAGGCTCTGGTTGGGCGCCACCGTCCACGTAGCTTGCTGACTCGGCCCGCTATTCATGTCTCAAAGCGCCGTCCGACGCGATCTCCCCCATCCGTTTGATACACGCTTGATCAAACGGCTCCCCGTCATCGTCCCCGATAGAATGATCCCATGCCCATCAAGACTAAAACCATAAGATCTCGGCCTAGACTCAACCGAATCGCTTCATGTTTGATCCTATGGACTCGTCTAAGCGAGACGAACACATCTATATGGTTAAGGTACCATGAAATCAAGTTTAAGTAAATGGAGGATCAAAATAAGCTCGAGAGGAGGAGGAGTTTTATACCTTTGCTCTGAGAAGGGAGGCTTCGGTCAGAGGTGCTCGACACCTTCGTTGAGGTCTAAGGAGGCTAGGGATTGAGTCCCTGGCCTTGGTGTGAAGTCTAGGTGTGAATTCGACCAAGCTCGATTTCAGGTGTTGGTGTAGAGCTATAGTAGAGGCTCTGTGGAAGGGGGATTTGATGGGGCTCGGGCTTCTTTCACTCTTATGAAGGTGTGGGCACAAGCAATTGGAGTTTGTTGGAGTGTGGAGGTGTATTGGGCTCTGTCCTGGTTTTCGGCAAGGTTTCAAGCTCAAACTTGAGCTCCGGCAAGGGGAATGGGTGAGGAAAAATGGTTGGAATGCACTGAGGGAATCTTAGAGAAGCTCTATGTGAAGTTTGGAGAGGCCTAAGAAATTTTCAGCACACCTCCCATGGCCGTGGGAGGAGAATTTTTATAAAAATGGCCATGGGGTGGCTCTCAGGGCATAATTTTGGGTGCATTGTGGTGCTTAGGTGGAGGGTAGAGGAGCTCCATAGTTCGATTTGGGTGAGCTGGACTCTAGGTTTGATTTGGGTGAAGCTCCATGGGGGTTGCTCTCGATTTTGAGCTTTTCCGGCCACTAGGCTGGCTGGCCGACAAGGGGGAGGTGGCTAGGAGCTCACGGAACCCAGAGCAATCCATCGCAGCAATTTAATGCAAATGTGCTTGGATTTGGCAAAGATATCTTAAGCATGTGCATTTTTTGAAATAAGATCCCTTAATTTGGGGGATCTTTGGTCCATGGATTGATTTAGATGATTTCATGGTGTTTGGACTGGTTACTAAGTCCAACTAATGGCTGTGGTGGAGTTAATTTGGTAGTTCTAAGGTGGTTAGGTCACATTTAGTGCAGACCAAGTGAGTGCAAATGACCAAAACTTAGGTTTGGGCTAGGTTAGTTATGTCAATTGACCCAAATAATTGTTGCCTTTGGTGTATATGATCATAAGGAACAACTTTGGCGAAGGATGGGAGTGGTTTTGAGCTCAATTGGAGGGTCAATTTGAGGGAATTTTGAACTTTAATCAATTTGGTCATATTGGGCTAGGCTTGGGTCTAGCTTGGGATAGCCTTGGGCTAAGTCCAAATTGATTATTATAAATGGTCAATAGGGACCTCATGAAGAGTTTTGAACATGAATTGGATGCCAATTTGGAGGTTAAGGCAATTAATTGGGGGAAATTTGGGGACTTAGCCAATTTGGGGCCAAATTTGGGAATTTTGGATTTAGGCCAAAATCAAATGGATTTGAAACTTCACCAAGGCCAATTGATGGTTGATTTTGATGTATAGGAATGTTATCAACCTTTTTCAACATCAATTGGGGCCAATTGACTAGGCCAGGGGTTCAATTTGGTGAGATTAAGTCATATGGTCAAAATTAGGGTTTTGCCCCAAATCAAAATTGGCCTCAAGTCATGGACCAATTGAGCTTGTATTTGATTTATTTTGGTCATATCAAAAGTGAATTTGAGTTTAGGATTGGAATTGGGGTCAATTAAGATCAAATTGATAGACATTTGAGATGGATTTGGGGAAATTTAGATCTTTAAAGGGCAATTTGAGGATTTTTGTTAAAGATCATCAAATTGGCCAAATTGGGTCATGTGGTAGTTAAACGAAATGCAATTGGGAATATTTGGGATTTATTATGATTTTCTGGGAATTTTTAGAATTTTTGGGATTTTGGGTCAAAGAGGGGTATTTCGGTAATTAGGGGGTGTCTTAGGGGTAAAAGTCCAAGATGGGTATTTTGGTAGAGTTGAGGTACTAATCATCACCAATAAGCCATGGACCAAAGGAAACCTCATTCCTCTACATAGTGGTCTTAGCTAAATCATAACCCGAGGGCTAGTAGGTTTAGGGGACCATCTACATGAGTATCCCAAAAGCTCAAGGGCTCTAGGCTAGAGATTTGACTTCAGGGTTGTGAGTGATTATGAGTGTAGATGACTGTAATGAGTGCCTTAGCTCTAGTTCCACACCCAAGGTCAACCCTAAGGTTCAGCATTCCTAAGGGTGACTCGTCTTGAGTTTCCCCCACAGTGACCCCACCTAATAAGTTTTTAGAGGTTGAGAACAATATGTAGAACTCCAAGTTGAGTAAAGAAGAGGGTAGAATTTCTAATGGTGAGGGTCCCAAGTCTAGTTTTTCTAGGAATAGTCAACAGGAAAAGTCCTATGGCTAGACCCTAGGCTACTAAAGAGGAAAAACTAAACCTCAACAAAAAAATGAGGTCAACAAACATTTTGATTTGATTATTTAAAATCTAGAAATAAAGCTTAAGATGTATACATATACAAAGAAACTTGATCGGATAAGTCTCGAAAGAGATGCCGAGTTGAATGATTTGATTTGATTCAAGATAGTCGTCCTAAATTACTGTAACCATGGCTGCAAGCATCATGTGTTTAATTTTTGAAAATTTGAAATTATAGAAAATGACTACACCAAAGTTGATCTTCTCCTTCGACACTGGACTGGACTTGGCTGTAAACAAGAACGGGCTACCTGATAAAGCCGTGATTTGCTTTGGACAAGGAGTCGACATTACCGATATTAAGTTTGGAGACATTACCGTGGCGGTACTGAGAAATAAAATCCATGAAATGGTGGAGAGCAATGTGGAATTCAAACTGAAGCCAACACATGAGTTCCCACCTTTGAAAAGGGTGTCAACTGAGAAAAACATTGCTACTGTTACAAAGATTGCTAAAATTGTCAAGGATACTATGGAAACAACTGTTACTACCCCCACCACAATAGTCACTGCACCTGTCACTTTTCGTTCTCAACTTAAAGGGAAATAAATTTAGGAAGATGACGAGCCTGTCACTGTGGAGGGTTCGACGTTCTTCACGGAACCTTATATGTTTGAAATAAGGTCTAGTTCAAGGTCTGCACTTTTAACCAAGACCCAGAGAAGTAACCAGAACTGGAGAATAGCTAAGATCAAGAAAGTGAAAGCTGCCGAGGTTGTTACCTCAATTTCCTTGGATGAAGATGAAGAAGTTGTATTACCCGAGACCTCCCCTCTCTTAAGGGGGAGCATGTTTCATCCACTGTCTGCAGCTCTTGATGAAGAGGATGTCCAGAAGATCGTTGTTGCACCGTCTCAATTTTACTACCGTTATAATCAAGTACAAACCAAAGGATTCGTGCCATTAACGCGAGTTCGTATAGTTTTTGAGAAGTTGGCAAAGAAAGAAAGATGTTTCGTTGATAAAATCCTCAATAGGATGGGAGGTGCTGTGTCACCCTAAATGAGGAGACAAATTCTAAAAAATGATAGGTTTGTTTCAGAACCTGCAAAGAAATTTGAGAGAAGGCGAAAAGGTTTGCTTCTGCAAACATCTCGCAAAGTCCGTTCAGATGATCTTTATTTAAGTTCCGCCTTTGCCACTCCAGGACCACCCAGGATTCCTATCAGACAATGTCTGGGAACCTGTGTTCCTCCAATTTCTATTGCCGTCACTCCTACCGCCATTCTTTCCCCAAATTATAAGGGACAAAAACCCATTAAATATCATCTTGGGCCAAGGATAAGTGTACCCAGGGTACAAGATAAGCCCTTACCATGGTCAAAAAGATCAAAGAACAGTAAGAGATTACCTGTTAAAGTGTTGGGTTCAGACACTAGGGGGCCCACCGATTCTCAGCATATGGATGTCACCAATAAGTCATTCAACCCCAAGATATTGTATCTGAGAAGATGGTGTGGCGACCTAAGGTGGTTGAACCAACACATACGGAAGGGCCCATGATGGAAAATTCCACATGTTATGTGTTGCCCGCTGCAATCGCCGTTGAAAACGTTGCTTGTCAGCTGTCACAGACTGATCTTAAGGTGTCTAAGAAAGACCCAATTGAACTAAAGCTAGAAAGGCTCAGAAAAGACATTAAGTAGTTTTCTAAAGAAAGAGAAGATGAATTAGATGATGAAGAGGATTTGACTGATTATATGGATGAAGATTTCACCGAGATAAATGTGGTGAAAACCCGAGCATATTCATCTTTACGAGAGGCACCAGGAGAGGAGAATGCTGTGGAAATATTACAGAATATTATTCAACAAAAAGTTGAGCAGATGGAGCATATGAAAGCAAAAATGAAAGAAATGATGGCTGCTATTATGACTTTACAAAGCCAGCCACAATCTCTAAAGAGAGTGCCTATTGAGGTAAATGAATCGGACGTAGTACAGATCGATGATAATAAAAAGGAATCTACATCTGTTAATGAAGATGAGCAGGGTAAGAGGGATCATGTCCATAATTTGATACCAGATAAGGACATTAAAAGTATGATAGAACAACAGGTGAAAGAAACCCTGATACAATCCATAGGCGGTGCATCAATTCTAAGGGTTAGGTCATATCCTGAATAATTTGATGCCGTGCAATATCCCAAGGGTTTTGTACCACCTCTGTTTAAAACTTTTGATGGAACAGGAAACCCTCGACAGCATGTGGCACATTTTTACGCTAGTTGTTGCAATGTCGGGGGAAATGATGCTCTACTCTTCCGATAGTTTGTCAGTTGCCTATCAGGAGTGGTATTTGATTGGTATGCAGAATTACCAAATGGTTCCGTTTAGACGTTTGCAAAATTAGAAGATCTCTTCATTAAACGATTTGTCGGGGCTCAACACCATATCACTGTCGGTGGCTTGGTGATTAAGAAACAAAGAATAGATGAAACTCTAGTGGATTATATTCTACGTTGGAGGAATCTAAGCATGAAATGCGAACCACAACTTCAAGAACAACATGTGATTGAAATCTTGTTAAAGAGTATTCATGGACCAATTGCTTTCCTCCTCAAGGGATTCACGATTAAAACTTTTAAAAAATTACTCAGTAAGGCCGGGAATCTTCAAGAGGAAGCAAAACAACTAGGTTTCATTGAGAAATTGAAAAATAAAGACCCACAAAAGCCTTTGAGAAGAAGTTTGGAACTATCGTGACTATTGATATAGGTAAGCAGCCATTGGAGATAAAAGTTGAACAACCACAACCGAGCCATCAGCCTCCTCAGCAATACCGTACACAATCATCCCAACAGAGGGCTTATTAGGCAAATAATAGATCAATTCCAACCTTGACAGAGCGTTTGAATAAAGTATATCCCTTTAAAAATGAAGTAGTTGGTAAAATGTTCCGCAATCTGATCAAGAAACCGGGATTCAGCTTGCTAGAACCAAAGAAGCCCAATGAGGATAAGAAGGATCACCCATTATATTGCCCATATCATAGAATGATTGGACATACTCTGGAGAATTGCTTTTCTTTCAAGAATTGGTTGCAATATAATCTCAGAGACAGGAACATAATGATCCCGAACAAGTATATGGAAGAACCTGGACAAGGTTCAATCAATACAGTTTCGGATGATCCCATTGTTTCGATCGATCCTTACGCAGTTGAAGATGGGTGGAATACAATTTGGACAAAGTCGTCAAAGAAAATACTGAATCAAATTTAGAATACTTCAGTACAAGCTGCAATTCAAGATCGAGAACCTGTTAAGCCAGTATTGTCGATTACGGTAGAAGAAGATTCGAAGAAGATAGAAAAACCCATCGAAAAGCCGAAATGTGAAATGAAACTCGATCATTTGAGATTAGTTACTATGGATTTGGGAGAGAAATCTCTCCAACCACTGACTTTGAATGATTTCTTCTTTGCTCCACCAGGGGCACGTAATACTATGGAATTTGACTTTGGCTACGTCCTGACTATTTCTATTGATGGTATAATTTGGGATGTCTCACCTAATCCCGATACTAATCTTAATCTTTTTGATGATTCTCAAAATGACACATGTGACGGTAAACCAGGAGGAAATATTGATGATAATAATGATGATTCAGAAGAAGATGCACCCATTTTTGAATTTCATGGATCGCCAATTGCAATAGAGTTGGAGTCTTCGGATTTAGAAGGAATCTTAGAAGAATCAGTTACTCCAGCTCATGTAGAGCCAATTCCAAAATCAAGCCAAGATTCAGAAGAGGTGATAGAAATAAATTTGAGAAGTAGAAAAGTATTACCTCCGAGAATGGGTCCAAAGGATGTAATGAAACAAACAATTATTCAGGATAATCCAGTCCCACCGACCGATGAAACACCTGTCAAAATGGAAATGAGGAAATAAGCATTAAAGTGGATTATAATGCACTAGCCCATCTTAGGAAATTACCTGATAAGTTGAGTATATACGATGCCTTAATCCTATCAAAGGAAATGAGAGAAGCTTTAATAAAGGCTTTGCTAGATCCAGAAATCAGTTTAGCTCAACTTGCTAGTACTTCCTCAGATGAGGTTTGTTCATTAAGAGAACAAGAAAAAGTAACGTTCACAAATGATGATTTACTACTTGGGACCGCTGATCATAATCATCTGTTGTATATTTTTGTTAACATCGGCAACTTCATGCTCTCCAGAGTATTAGTGGATCCAGGGGCATCCATTAATATAATGAGTTTACGGACTTTGGCATATTTGGATATAGACACAAGACAATTAACTGCTAATAAGATGATGTTAAGAGTTTTTATCCAGAAAGGGAAAAGAGCTCTTGGATCAATTACATTACTGATGAGAATTGGAGAATTAGTAACAACTACAAAATTCCATATCATTGATTCTGAGACTTCATTCAATGCTCTCTTAGGCCGACCCTGGATTCATGAGAATAGTTTAGTCCCTCCATCATTACACCAATGCATAAAGTATTGTCTGGAAGGACAAGAATATTGTTTAAAGGGAGACCTACAACCGTTTTCGGTTCATGAAATAGGCATTCACGAAAATGCCAATTACTATAATCCTCTGAAAAAGAATGTTACGCTTCAAGATGATATTACAAAAAATGTAAAGAGTCTAGAAGATATACAAAGACAAGATCATCCGGTATTGATTCAACAATCTTTTATTACTCCTTTACAATAAGAGGGTGAGAGTTTTTTTAGAACTCGTATCCGAGGTCGAGGCTTGGGACGAGGTCGTAGAAGGAACGATAAAATTGTTGAACAAAAGAGTCCAATCATCAACATTAGTTTGGAAGACAGTTCTGAAGATGAAAAAATAAGGAAAAGCGTAACGAAAATTAACCAGAAGAAACCTCTTTTTAAAATTGATTTAGAAGATGAAGAGAAACTAGATTATGGTTCAATGTACGATCGGATTAATCGCAATGTACAAACTATGGCCCTCACCCCGATTTCTAGTTATAAAATTGAGGGTCAGATGGTCAAAGAGGTACATAGTGCAGGTATGAAAGCAATTAAGTTTCATCATGGTTCTTCATCCTCTAGTTCTGAAATCAATGTAGAACTAGAAGATGAGCTTTCTTCCGAATTAATGGAATTACCTGTTGATTGGTATTCGCCTTGTGTTCAAAATCTTGCTCAACGCGGTCTGGTACCTAAGAAAGGTCAAAAAATCAATTACAATATTTTGAGAAACTTTGGAACAATGATAATCAAGCCTTTAATTCCAAGCAAGGTCTTGAATTTGACACAGTAGAGCTTGTTGATGATACGGAATTTTCCTTAGTTGTTACTAATGGACATGAAAAAGATTGTTTGGAAATTCTGAACAACTATGAAGAATCTACAATTGACAATGCCCCACCTGAATTTGAAGAGATTAAATCAACAGTAGACGAGTTACAAGAAATTAACCTGGGTACCGAAGAGAAACCGAGGCCAAAGTTTATTAGCTCTCTACTTGGTGAAGAAGAATCTATGAATATGATTAAGCTGTTGATAAAGTTCAAAGATTATTTCGATTGGAGTTATGAGGAAATGCCCGGATTGATGCTAGAAGTTGCAATACATAAACTGGGCCTATATCCTACAGCTATTCCAGTTTAGCAAGCTTCCAGAAGAATGCGTCTCGATACTGAACAACAAGTTATAAATGAAGTCAAGAAGTTAATAGACGCTAAGTTCATACAAGAGGAACAATATCCTACATGGTTGGCTAGTATAGTACCATTTAAGAAGAAAAATGGGCAAATTCATATCTGTGTGGACTTTAGAGATTTGATTAAAGCATGCGCCAAATATGAGTTTCCTCTTCCAATTCCAGAATTGATGATGGATATTGCATCGTCTCATGAAATTTTCTCTTTCATGGATGGATCATCTGGGTATAATCAAATAAAAATGTCTCCAGAAGATAAAAGTTTTACAGCTTTCTGAACGCTAATTGGAGTTTATTGTTATACTGTAATGCTTTTCGGATTGAAGAATGCTGGTGTAACATATCAACGAGCGATGACAAGGATCTTTGATGACCTCATTCATAATCAGGTGGAATGTTATGTGGATAATTTGGTCATTAAAAGTAAACAGAAAGAAGAACATTTGTACGATTTGAGAATTGTCTTTGAACAGTTACGAAAATTTAACCTAAAAATGAATCCCTTAAAGTGCGCATTTCCTTTATCGTACAAATGAAATGCGCATTCCCTTAAAGTGCGTAATCCCTTAAATGTTGCAGGCATATTTCCTTTATCACCACTTAGGTTGGATGTGAGTCCCAGTGTTTTCCTTTCTAGCGTGACATATATTCTCCTGTCATCTCTTAACTCAGATGTAACTTCCCCAGTGGTATTCTGAGTTGTTCTAGTTCCTCTGTTTCGCTAAGGTTGGGTATGGAGTTTTACTTCTAACCCTGTAATAAATCCTAAGACAAGAGGCGATGTCTTTGTTCGACTAGTTTCAGCCCGGATATAACTTCCCTAGCGTTATTTCGAGTTGATATATTCCTTTTTTGTTTCACTTATTTAATGTCATAGCCAAATTTTGAGTATTGTTTTTGCATATACTTTGAAAATCTACATTTGAAATCATTCAAAAATTCAAACCCCACAACAGTTTGTAAATTCATTTACTCATCCCAGTAAAAATTGTACTTCACCTCACTTCAAACTTGACATTTGATTTGTCCCAAGTATGGTTACTTGGACATTCTTGAAGAATCAGGTTGACCATTTTGGTCAACGCCAATAGGTGCGTCGTGCTTGTGTAGCACACCACTCCTATTGGGGGTCCAGTTGTTGACCACATTTTGGAGGTCCTCTTTTCTCCTTCTCTAGATACCCTAGGATCTAGCCTTAAGATTTCCCTATTTTAACTCTCTTAGAAGACTAGATTGGGACCCACACACCTTTGAAATTCAAGCTATTTCTTTGCTCTTTGCAGTTTCATATGGACAGTTCTAAATCCTCAATATTCAATTGAATTGATCGAAGGACAGACATATTGAAGCTCAAATTGAGCTCCTATAGAAATTTGAATGACATAGGTGGACACCGTGGCGCGTGCATTGTTTGACTTACCACTGTGAACATTGTATTTGACTTTGGTTGTTGCTTATGCGAGAATCGGTCAATATTTTCATCTTACTCTTTAAACGACTCTGATAGGGTCAAAATAATTTTATTTGACGCGCCGCACACGAATTGAAGTTAATTTGGTGCGATCGCCGATGAATTTGTCTAGGTGAGTCCGGGTGACAAAACGGACCGTGCCGTCGCGTCCGGAACATCGATTTTAGTAAGAAACAATATCTATTTTGGTGGGGCACCATGCACGAATAAAGTTCACAAAATTTAGTATTTTCTTTTAATAAAAAATGTATAATAATTTTTTTTAATAAAAAATTTTCTTGTTTTTTTTATCCTAAATCTAATCCCACACCTCTACTTCTCCCTTCATGCCCTAACCAAACCTTCGCCTCTCTCCTTCGGCGATTGCCTCCTTCGTGAAGCTTCCTGCCGGTTTTCCAGTCACCTTCCTCTTTCCCGAGCCTAGTCGTCGGTGGCTTCGCTGGTAGCCTGTCTCTAAACTATTTTTCCCGCCCAAATGAGTCTGATTACCTTCCTTCTCACATTTTGGTCAGTTTCTTGCCCTTTGTGACGTATTCCCCTCTCCTCTGGTGACTCCGTCGGTAAACATCTCTTCCCATTGTCCGGCTATAAATGCCGCATCCGAGGAAGGATTTTGGGGATGAGAAAAATTTCTTTGGAACGATTTGAGGATTTCTTGTTTGGGGTTTTCTTTGAGCTTCTGAAAGTTGTTTGAGGAGAGTTTCTATTGGGTTGGATTTCTCTGATTAGTACACTGAGGAATAACTTCAATTAATTGACAATTGCCTTCAAGATTATGTCCTTTCATTCTTGGATCCAAAGATTGTCTTGCTCTCTACTTCTAAGTTTTTCTAATGTTGCTAAAAACATTGGGAGGCAAGTTTTTCTTTCTTCATCTATGATATTCTCAAGGGATTTTATGACCCTTATGAATCTTTAAAGCTTGTCTCGATCCATCTACAAATTTGACCTCTTCTTTTGGTTTACATTTGGGAGTGATTCTTTAATATTAAATATAATTTTATTAAAAAAAAGAGGGAGGAAGTTAGACCTATGGACATATGATGCCTATTAGAGAATTTTGGTTTATCTTTATAGGTTTCTCGAAATGAGATTTGTAAAAAAAAAAAATCTGTTGGAGTTGTTGTGTTTTGAACAGTTATTTGACAATTTGATTTTACTTATCCTATTAATCCATATTCAAATTTATGTTGGAAGTGTTGTTTGGTTTTTTAAACAACTGTTTGATGCTCGGTTTTATTCTTGTTGCCGTCCTTTCATTCAAATTATATTTTGGAAGTTATGGTGGTTTTGAACAGTTGTTTGAAGCTAGGTTTTGTTCTTCCTGCCATCCTTTCATTCAAATTTTTGTTTTGGAAATTATAAATGACATTTGAACAATCGCTTGGGGCCGGTATCTGTACTTCTTGGTGCGCCTTATTTGAACATATAATGGAGATATGCTTTGGTTTTGAACATTTGTTTTGGAGCTGTGATTTCTGTACCTCTTGTTACCCCTATTCGAGTGCATATTTGGAGATTATTCTGGTTTGGAATAGCGGTTTGGAGCTGCGGTTGTTCTTGCTTTTCTTGCTGTTTTATTCAAATACATATCGAAAATCATTTTTGATTTTGAAAATTATTCTAATATCTCAGATTTGCTATTATTGCTTTTATTTGAATATACATTGGAGTTATTCGGTATTTTGGATAGCTGCTTTAGTGTCTCAAGTAATGGCTCAATTTCAACCCCTTTTTTTGGGCTCAAGTCTGTTTCTTGATGGCTCGGTTTGCCCCCCCATCGTGGTTTGATTTTATTTGGCAATGGCTTAGACTTTGTCCATTTGTTGGACTCAGATTTAGCTTGGTAATGGCCTATCCCTTTTGGTCATTTGCTAGATTTGATTTAACTCTTATGTGGAGATTCAATTATATTTCCTGTAACTGTCTTTGTTTGAACTCCGACATTGGGAACATTTTAATGATTTGGAAATACATTTGGAATTTGTTTCTTACTTCTCTTGCTGCCCCTTATTAGAATATATGCTGGAAATGAAATGCTGAACTCTTTTATTATTGTTATTTTTGAATTAAGTAAATGCTAGAATTCGTTTCAATGTTGAGAAACAGTTGGCTTTTAAGATTCGTACACTTTTCTATTTCCTGTTATAAATTCTTGCTTAAAACATATGTTGTGTGCAAGAAATTTTGAAGTCTAAGGCTTTATAAAATTTATTTGTTTATGGCTTTGTTCTAACTCATTTGATGAGTTCGATTTACCTGGAATGGTTTTCTCTTTTTTTTTGCTCTCTTTTGGTGCTGGGCTCGGTTCACGCCTTCTTTGTTGTCCCTTGTTCAAATACCTACTGGAATTTACATTTATGGCTCGAAAAATATATTTGGCACTCGGTTTTGATACTTTTTGCTGTGGCTTGTTCAAATACCGGTAGGAATTTACATTGATGGCTCGAAAATTTATTTGGGACACAAATTTTATTCCTTTTGCCGCACCTTTGTTCGAGGATATGTTGAAAACCATCTTTTAACTTTGAAAGTTAATTTTAAATGCTATAATATTTGTTTCGCCTTGGAAAATTTAAGAGGGTTTGCAATAATCACATGTACAAGTTTACTATTTGAGCCTAAGGTGGAAAGTGGATGCTATATAAATGCCTAAATGATCACTCTTCTCATTTTTTTTTAATATGAGATATATAAAATTTTGTTCGATGAGCATATAAATTATCGAAGTGGCCTATTAGTTCGAGAAGAGGGGTAATAGGCAATGGTGCAAAAGAACCACTGATCAGCTCTTCTTATAGCTAAAAATATAAAATCAAAATTCAGTTAGTGCGATGCCCTTTCACCCCTAGATCGTCAACAGCTCTAACCTTTTTTAAAAGGTTTGAGAATCGATAGCCACAAAAGAACAGATACTACAAACACCCCACAGATACTGCACTTAAAAAAGGACACATATTATAAACACCGTACAAAGACTGCAATCATGAAAGAACATATACGACATTACACCGTAGACACCGTATCCTCACTAAGACATGCATGCATTGGATATCACCTACATGTACATTTCATATATCACATAGTATATCTTGGACACCACATACATATACACCACATATCTTTAGTTGATGGATCTAAGTATCACCATATCACCTTTTTATACTGAAGACACTATATCCACACACTACACCTACACGACAGATACTACATTTCACATATAGGTGCACTACACTTTGATGGCTTCAGACACTACATTTTACATATAGGTGCACTACACTTAAGGAGTTCAGACACTACTTCGTTTATACACCTTTTAAACGATAGGGTCTAGGGCTGCATGATTATAGGGGTGATTTGTTGGTGGCCTCTAGCTGATATTGATAGGTTGACTTTGATATATCAGTTGCCAGTGGGATCGAGATAAAAAAGAAAAAGAGGTATAGTCTGAGCCTAAACCCAAATTAAAAGATAATATTCCACTTTAAATTTTCATATGCTCATCATTTAACCATTCTTTTATCTTTTGCAAAATATCTGTCTAATCTTTTTATATTATACAACTGTAATATGTTTTTTTTAGCATCGCCAGACTTAATCAAGTATTCTTAGTTGTTTCAGTTTTGTTCCTTTACTGCACATTTTTTTTTATTATTGCATAGTCTTTTCTTCCTTTATGTTGCTTTATTTCCATAATTTTCTTTCAATCTTTTTCCTGTTACAGTACGTCACTGCATAGTTGTTTCTTTCTTGTACTATATTGCACTATAGACATTCACATACATTCATTTTTTTTAATACAAGTTCTTCTAGTATGTTTATACAATCTCTTAGGATTGGCCTTTCGAAGCATAATTTTCTCTCTTATTCCTCCCTTCTTCTCGGGACAAGACGACAACATTTTCAAATGGTGATTCATCCACGGGCAGCGATCGAGACGACAAATCTGGAGCAAGTGACAATTCATCTTCGGATGGCGGTCGAGGTGAGAACAGTGAGACAACGAATGAAGCTTCAACCGAGCTTAGATAGATTTAAATAATATTCCTCTAGGATGCTAAGGTTGTTCGTCTGGTACGACGTCAATGCTCACACTATCTTTTAGGACTTTCTACGATTTCACATCATACGATATAAGTCCTAAGCTTTTTAGGATTCCGAGGTTGTCATTTAGTACAACATAAATCCTCACATTTTCTCGGGCCATTAACATATGAAATGTTGATATAAATAACTTGCATGATTGAAACATCAAATAATCTCTCTCTCAAAGATGTAAAGCCAAATCATAGGATTAGTTTGAGATGTTAATGAATCTCCTTCAATATCTTAAACATCTCCTACCTTTCGTTCCTTTGGATTCTAAAAATATCTGTTCCTATTTGAACCTATCCCATTTGACTTTTCCTATGAACAATCGTGGAAACTTGAATGTTGGATTCCTGGAGACAAAACCTCTGATCATTATCAAGAGTTTTCTTAGGTAACTTCAATTATGTAAGATGTAATTAACTATAAGAGCTTGCTCCTATAGGGAATTTAAGAATCCAGATTAATCTAAACCCTATCTAATATGCATATTAGTTAGGGAAATTTTTCGGCTATAAATTTCGCAGACCAAAAAATAGAGTCATAAACTTTTAAGTTTAGTAGTTAAGCCTACTAATAAGTAATACGATCATCCTCCAAGATGATATATCATTTAAGGTATTGTGCTCAACTATTTAAACTATTAGATATATGAGATCTATTCGGTCTCATTATTTTCTAAAAATAAAAGATACCATTTTCACAAAATTAAAATTACATTATATATATATATATATATATATATATATATATATATATATATATATATATATATATATAT